>CM049380.1:30179408-30189408 GCA_026937815.1 Etheostoma perlongum
ATCACATGATCACTATGGGACAACATCACATGATCACTATGGGACAACATCACATGATCACTATGGGACAACCATCACATGATCACTATGGGACAACATCACATGATCAATATGGGACAACCATCACATGATCACTATGGGACAACCATCACATGATCACTATGGGACAACATCACATGATCAATATGGGACAACCATCACATGATCACTATGGGACAACCATCACATGATCACTATGGGACAACATCACATGATCACTATGGGACAACATCACATGATCACTATGGGACAACATCACATGATCACTATGGGACAACCATCACATGATCACAATGGGACAACATCACATGATCAAAATGGGACAACCATCACATGATCACTATGGGACAACCATCACATGATCACTATGGGACAACATCACATGATCAATATGGGACAACCATCACATGATCACTATGGGACAACCATCACATGATCACTATGGGACAACATCACATGATCAATATGGGAAAACCATCACATGATCAATATGGGACAACATTACATGATCAATATGGGACAACCATCACATGATCACTATGGGACAACATCACATGATCACTATGGGACAACCATCACATGATCACTATGGGACAACATCACATGATCACTATGGGACAACATCACATGATCACTATGGGACAACCATCACAGGATCACTATGGGACAACATCACATGATCACTATGGGACAACATCACATGATCACTATGGGACAACCATCACATGATCACTATGGGACAACATCACATGATCACTATGGGACAACATCACATGATCACTATGGGACAACCATCACAGGATCACTATGGGACAACATCACATGATCACTATGGGACAACATCACATGATCACTATGGGACAACCATCACATGATCACTATGGGACAACATAACATGATCACTATGGGACAACATCACATGATCAATATGGGACAACCATCACATGATTACTATGGGACAAGTTGTAATAGAGCTCATGTTCCAGCTGATAGGACATATCGAGCTATAATAAGAAAACAACGATGCTATCAACACATCGCTATGACGATGCAGATGCAACTTGTCTTTTATTGCCCCCCCCCGGCACCGCTGCGAGACTCTTGTCTCTCTGTCTGAGCGTCTTCCATTGTCTTCCCAGGATGTCCCACGAAAATTTCCTTCACGAGTTCCTGATGAATTAAATCCAGAAAGTCTCTCGTCTCCTCGTCCGTCCACGTCCATCTGTCTTTGTTGCCCCCCCCCCAGTGTGCAGACAGAGAGGAAATACTGGGGGACATGAACTACAACTTCTTCTTCTTCTTCTGCGTTTTGTGGCGGGTTGCAACCATAAAATGACCTAAAACTTAATCAATTAATTATTTATTCAGCAAATAAGGTTCCCATCAGCGTTTATCACGTAAGCCGAAAATCATTAAGAGAAAATCACATGAGACCGACGTATTTCTTTTGAGTCGATGTTTATGAAATTCCATCAAGTTTCCAGAAGCCGTTTTTCATTCGATATCACTTAATTCGGATAAAAATGTGTGGAAGGAAACAGAGCTATTGGTTAGTGGTTTATTGTTCAGAGAACAATGCAGACGAGGGTCAGAAACAAAGCAAAAATCGGATAAATACTGAGAAAACAAACGCTAGCTTTTGACGCCTTAAAAAAAACCTGAGCTGGTTTAATAACAGGTTTTACATTTATTCTTGAAATTCATGGTCAACAAACCTCATTTATATCAAATTATACATACGTTTTTAGTTAAAAAGACAGAAATTATGAATTATTTGGACTAATAGTTAAGATCAGAGGATCTTGAGTGGATCACAGATGGGTAGATGTCAAAGTTTAATACGGATACTGGTTTGAAACCATAAAAAATAATAATTCAAATGTTATAAGATTAAATAAAACACCAAAAAATGCAATGAAAGTAATCATTACTTTTACCTGAAGAACGTCGTATGGAATCATCCATGTTATTTTTGGGACATTTGGTTGAAATAAATCCATATTTCAGACATAAAACATTTAGAAACGGGTCAGTTTGACAACACGAGGGTTAAGTGACGATGAACCAAACTTAAGAGGCTCAATCATAGGTTTTCCTTGCTTAATTTCTTTACCTATTTTTTAACAATAATGCAACTGTAGCCGTGTATGGTTAGCAGTAAAACATAATGGAACCACAGCCACAAGGGTGGACAAATGCTGTTTGAATGTTGCTGAAGAAAGCACTAAAATTGAGCATGCTGCATTGCTTTTTCCAGGCAAACACCAAAACGGCCATCTGGAGACTCCAAAGGGGCTCTTAGTAACCAAATGATATCATGGGGCTTTAGAACTGTAAAATACCATATGTGTTTTAAACAAAAAGCAGACATACTGCTCATAAAACTGTTTATTTTAAAATGAACAAAACAGAAGAAACAAACAATATAGCAACATTATAGCTAGCAGAAAATGTAATTGGACGCCATCTGTACCCAAAAGTGCTGATGGTCCTCAGTAAGAGAGGTGATGGAAGAAGGGGAGCTATCCCATCATAGTCCGAGGACAGTGCCTGGGAGCCAGAGGTTAAGGAGAAAACACAAGTCTTTCACCAGGAAACAGGTGTTCATGTCCTGGAGAAGTTAAGGAGAAAACACAAGACTTTCACCAGGAAACAGGTGTTCATGTCATGGAAACAGATGTCCTGGAGTTAAGGAGAAAACACAAGACTTTCACCAGGAAACAGGTGTTCATGTCCTGGAGAAGTTAAGGAGAAAACACAAGACTTTCACCAGGAAACAGGTGTTCATGTCCTGGAGAAGTTAAGGAGAAAACACAAGACTTTCACCAGGAAACAGGTGTTCATGTCCTGGAGAAGTTAAGGAGAAAACACAAGACTTTCACCCAGGAAACAGGTGTTCATGTCCTGGAGAAGTTAAGGAGAAAACACAAGACTTTCACCAGGAAACAGGTGTTCATGTCCTGGAGAAGTTAAGGAGAAAACACAAGACTGGATGCAGTATCCTTTTCTGTTTGTTATCCTCTTATGTTCAATCAAAAGTCTTTTTCTTTACAGTAACCCCTCTCTGCATCACAGTACGCAAATAAGTTGACATCAACCCAAAAAAAACAGTTTCGGTCTTCCCAACTCTGCAGACCCAATGAGTTGAACTTTTTTGGCAGCTCTGGTTGTGCAAACATCTCCTCCTCTGTCAGATGAAAAATATGTTAGTTGGTATTTCACAGGAAGCTTTGGGAGGATTGGGCGCCTGTGCCTTCCCGCCGCCGCGGCCTCCCGCCTTCCCATGCCTCGATGTCATTATCCTTAATCAACATGGCAGCTGTGTTTCTGCCTCCGCCCCCCCCCTCTGCTCCTCACCCCGCATTGTCACATGCAAGCCTTAGCAGGTAGGTATTTGCACAAGATTAGGGGCTGTAATATTTTGGCATTAAGGTGAATTATTACAGAAATGAATATGGAAAATGCGAGTAATTACCAACTCTGAGGCGCTCCGAGACATTTTAGGGACATGTCAGAGGATTTTCTCCTCCTGCTGTCGTCTTTACCCTCCTCTCAAACTCCACCATGTTTTTCGTCCCCTGCTGTTTTTCCTCCTCGTCGCCGTTAATAGCGGAGCGACCCCCGAGCTCGCAGAGAGCGAGCGTGCGACTGGTTGAAAGCATTGATTATCACGGAGCAGTCCTTGATGGAGCTGTTGGGCTTGATGCGTGTAATTGTGGTGTAATTAAACATTGACACAGGGGCTTTAACGGGAGGCCTGTCAAACTCTCTGACCTTCTCAGCAGCTCCGAGAGGGGAGCATGCCATTTATCCCTGCTGGAGGGAGACAAAAGAGGAGATTTGCTCTCTCCCAGCAGAGGATCTGTGATGTGCTCATTGATCGTTTCCGATTCATGTGTTTATTAAGCTAATATACGCCCAACCATTTCAGGTTACTGTAGCAGGAGTTTTTGTACATTAACCTTAACCCTAACCCATTCTTTACATTCAATCTTAAAATACAGGAGCATCAAAACATTAGTGACAGACGATAAATATAATGTATAATGCAGAAAAAAAGCCAGGCGCGTTTGGACCTTGGCGCATTGCTCTTATGAGGGCAGATTTGCACCGTAATATTGTTATTTGTAATCTTTTTCATGTTTTTGTGCTGCTGCGCTTCCCTGTGTCTGTGTGTGTGTGTGTGTGTGTGTGTAGTGTGCGCGTGCTGTGCATAAGCCTAGGCGCATTTTACTAATTTGCTATTAAAATAACTGACATGCTTCGTTGACCTTAGAGGTTTTTCTTGGTCAATGGCGCAATTACTTCCCGCTGCCTCGAGATTGCAATACACCCAGAATGCACCTGAAAAAACCTCCCTGTAAGACCACGATGCCCAGAATGCACTTGAACACGCTTCCCTGTAAGACCAGCACGCCCAGAATGCACCTGAACACACCTCCCTGTAAGACCAGCACGCCCAGAATGCACCTGAACACACCTCCCTGTAGACCAGCACGCCCAGAATGCACCTGAACACACCTCCCTGTAAGACCAGCACGCCCAGAATGCACCTGAACACACCTCCCTGTAAGACCAGCACGCCCAGAATGCACCTGAACACACCTCCCTGTAAGACCAGCACGCCGAGAATGCACCTGAACACACCTCCCTGTAAGACCAGCACGCCCAGAATGAACACCCTCCCTGTAAGACCACACGCCCAGAATGCACCTGAACACACCTCCTGTAAGACCAGCACGCCCAGAATGCACCTGAACACACCTCCCTGTAAGACCAGCACGCCCAGAATGCACCTGAACACACCTCCCTGTAAGACCAGCACGCCCAGAATGCACCTGAACACACCTCCCTGTAAGACTGCACTTGTGGAGATAGTGTAAATAAATAATAAAACCAAAGTAGTTTTTACAACTTAATAGCTACATCTGAACAAACTAAGTGGTTAGGTTTTTCAAAAGTTTCATTTTAAAATGAACTATTTTTTGAATTAGAGGGGCTTCAGTTGTGTCCCAACTTAACCGGTACTGATTTTGAACTTTAACCCTCATATCAGCAGTTATACAGTTTGTAACAGAACATTTCTTTATCTTTTAAGCTCAGTTTTTATTACGGAAGAACAGCAGGTCAGCAGCGATGTCACATTTCACACTCCTACATACAGGGACTGAAAAACCTTCGGATGGTTAGAGGTTTGAACTGAATGGAAGTTAGTCAGGTGCGTCGTGGGGGAAACCAGCAAAGTAAAACTCTAAAAAGAAGTCTGCTGCCAACTTCGAAACTGATAACCGCTCCAGGGGAAACGAGCTGACAGCCAGTTTTTCTCTCATGACTGTTCAGAAATATCCAAACCGCACGGAGTCTCTGGTGGTGTTGGTGAGTTCAGTGTTATTTTCAGATGGTCGGGCGAAATCTCAATTTCTATTCAGTATGCTGCTCTATTCAGAGTGGAAATGCTTCCTCATTAAGCAAACAGTCCACAGATCATCAAATCATCACATATCAATTGGATTATATTATCGTCCGAATTGGATTTTTGTCTTGAGTCTCGAAAACCAAAGAGAGCGAGAGTTTGACCCAGCGTGATGTTCAGCGAGCGGCAGAAGCCAGATGGGATCTCTGTTTCTGACCAATGACTGACGGCTTCTCTTAATTACTCTTCCTCTCTGGCTCTTTGTGTCTCTCTCTGGTTCTTTTGTCTCCTGACTGACTGTTGACTTCTGAAGGTCTGCGTTTGCCCTTCAATTAGTTGCCTCCATTTTCACTTTTTCCATTAAAGTTGGATTAAAAAAAAAAAAAAAACTGAAAAGAACTCAAATGAAGCTCTGATAACTCCAACACCATAAGCAACTAAATTGGATTCATCATTATTGGAACAAAGAACTTCCAAGGACCGTGAATGTAGAGTGGAATACAAAAGAGCGTGGTCACTTAAGGAGATTTGTCTAAACTACAGCCCAGCTCTTTGTCCTGTGAAAGAACACATTCACTTTCTGATAGAACGGATTTGCGTGGTCCTAAAAGGGCCACACAGTGGCAGGATGACGACTCCACCATCTGGTGAACCAGCTGGGATCATTTTGGGTTGCGATGGCACCCTTGTGGTGAATTTATAATCCAAAAACAGGCGGACAAAATAGAAAAAGTGTATAATTCAATTCCATTTCATTTCATTTATATAGCGCCAAATCACAACAGCTGTTTTCTCATTGCGCTTTCCATAAAGAGCAGGTCTAGACCGGACTCTGGGATGTTATTTATCTCCCAGGTCTTTCCATAAAGAGCAGGTCTAGACCGGACTCTGGGATGTTATTTATCTCCCAGGTCTTTCCATAAAGAGCAGGTCTAGACCGGACTCTGGGATGTCATTTATCTCCCAGGTCTTTCCATAAAGAGCAGGTCTAGACCGGACTCTGGGATGTTATTTATCTCCCAGGTCTTTCCATAAAGAGCAGGTCTAGACCGGACTCTGGGATGTTATTTATCTCCCAGGTCTTTCCATAAAGAGCAGGTCTAGACCGGACTCTGGGATGTTATTTATCTCCCAGGTCTTTCCATAAAGAGCAGGTCTAGACCGGACTCTGGGATGTTATTTATCTCCCAGGTCTTTCCATAAAGAAGGTCAGGTCTGGGACCCCAGGTCTTTCCATAAAGGACTCTGGGATGTCATTTATCTCCCAGGTCTTTCCATAAAGAGCAGGTCTAGACCGGACTCTGGGATGTTATTTATCTCCCAGGTCTTTCCATAAAGAGCAGGTCTAGACCGGACTCTGGGATGTTATTTATCTCCCAGGTCTTTCCATAAAGAGCAGGTCTAGACCGGACTCTGGGATGTTATTTATCTCCCAGGTCTTTCCATAAAGAGCAGGTCTAGACCGGACTCTGGGATGTTATGTCATCCCTTCTTTCCACTAAAGCAGCTTTGGGAGTTGTCATTTAGACCCAGGAAAACTGGGATGTTACTGTACATAGGTCAATTCCCTTTTGGTGTTTTATCTCCCAGGTCTTTCCAGCTCTGGGATAAATATTTAGCTCTGAGTCTCATTAAGGTCTTTACGACTGTGTTCAACTTTGGCCTCTGGATGTTAGCTTCTCTGATGTTATTTCTCTCTTTCCATAAAAACAGGTCTAGAGGACTCTGGGATGTTATTCCATAAAGAGCAGGTCTAGACCGGACTCTGGGATGTTATTTATCTCCCAGGTCTTTCCATAAAGAGGAAGTCTCCCCAGGTCTTTCCATAAAGAGCAGGTCTAGACCGGACTCTGGAGAAGCCGGACTCTGGGATGTTATTTATCTCCCAGGCACCCCAAGGATCATTCCATTTCTTCTCCCAAGGGCTTTTTTTTTTAAGGTCTTTCCAGCATCTCCCTCTGGGATGCCGTTAATTCCTCAGATCTGTCCTTTTCTCTGACATTTGCACAAATGCTAAAGGGCCGGGCTGTTTGCCTTCCTCCATGATGGAGGACGAGGAGTCATTCCATTTCTTCTTCGAAGGGCTTTTTTTTTTAGCATCGGTGGCAGCCGACATTTGAGCTAAAAGGGCTCTGGCCTTCCTCCATGATGGAATTCACCTCGCCTTCCCTCCACATCCACGCGGCCCGGGGATGAAATCCATCTCTCTGTGATGAGACAATGATTTGCTGAGCTCCATTGTGGCTGCAGAGAGGCAGCAGAGGGGCGAAATTTGCATGTAAATGCACGAGGAAATGATTCTGCAGCGACAGCGAGGCGGCGTGCACACTTCTTTACCTCCTGATGTATTTGCTCTGATGCCACAAAACACACACACACACACACACACACACACACACACACACACACACACACACTTCACAAGAAAATGCATTTACATTTTAGATTTCAATTCCACCTCAGGTGATGCTCACGGTGCTCCAAACAAACCAGCGGACAGAAAAAGCATATTGCACAAATATGAACCTGATGACAGTAATGTAGACGTGAAGGAATATCCAACGAGGGAAACGACAGCCATTTACACCTCCACATACACTGATTGCTAAGAAAATTGTACATTTTCCTGACTTCAGAATAACTTCATGAGGACGTTCTCGTTTCCCTCCCAATAAAAGCAGATATGGGCCACAGATCATTTGATAGAAATTTAGTTTTTAAATTGAATTTGCCCAAAGAACATTCAACAAAATAGCCTAGTAAAAAAAAAAATGTAATAGCCTACAGCCTATTACAGCATCAGTGCATTCTCGAGAACGGGTTTGCATGATATCGTGCTAAAAACTAGTGCACAACAATTTGTATGATATCCTATGAAATTACGGCGAGTGATGACCAGCCACATGACAGTTTTCCATAAAGAGCAGGTCTAGACCGGACTCTGGGATGTTATTTATCTCCCAGGTCTTTCCATAAAGAGCAGGTCTAGACCGGACTCTGGGATGTCATTTATCTCCCGGGTCTTTCCATAAAGAGCAGGTCTAGACCGGACTCTGGGATGTTATTTATCTCCCAGGTCTTTCCATAAAGAGCAGGTCTTTAGACCCCGGACTCTGACCGGACTCTGGGATGTTATTTATCTCCAGGTCATAAAGAGCCTAGACCGGACTCTGGGATGTTATGTCATACCTTATATGACTAAAGCACTTTGAGTTGTCATTTAGACTAGAAAACGGCGATATACTGTACATAGTCAATTCCCTTTTGGTGTTGAAAGCTTTATGAACGCGGCGAACGGCCTCTTTACAGTCGCCAATGTGACGTCAAAATGACGTAGATCTCAGGATTATAGACCAGAGGATGTGCACCACATGCATGGACGAGTACGAAGGCAACCGGATGCATGCAGGGCTCTCAGACAGGAGGGTGGGGGAACAAATCAATAAAGCAAAGTATCGCGATATTTTCAGCACTGTATAAACAGGCGCCAAGTATGGATCTTTTATTATATATTATATACGTGTTGGTCAGTTTGTCTCATTTTGCAGCAATAACATTGAAGTGGCATGAACAAACACAGAAATCTATCTTTTAATATAAAACAGATGTTGACAAAGTTTCCTTTTGGGGGCGTTATTTTAATTTGGGAAAAATTAGAAGTTGGGAAATGGGTCGAATTTGACCTCAAGGACAACAGGAGGGTTAATAATAATAATAATAATAATAATAATACTAATAATGTATTTATAGAGCGCTTTCCATCAAAGTGCTTTACAGCAAGAATACACTTTAAATACAAACAGTACAAACAAATTTAAAATCGAGACAATAAAAAGTACATAACACTAAACAAATACATCAAGGATAAATGAGCATTTAGGACTCATACGCAGCAGTGAATAAGTCTTAAGCTTCCATTTAAAGACCCCAGGTGAACATGCCAGTCTGATATCCACTGGAAGACTGTTCCATAATGTTGGAGCGCGAAACGAGAAGCCTTTTTTAACCTTTGGTATACTGTCAGCAGTCCTGACCCGTGGGAGCGCAGCAACCGAGAAGGCACATAAGAGGTTAACAGATCAGACAGATATAGAAGGCCATTCACTTAAGTTAAGTTACCAGCTAACACTAGTGGTAGATAGTTGTATTCTTGCAATGTGCGACCCTGCAAGATCCTCAGTCTTTACATGACTTTAGATGTGAGAGGATAGTCTTTAGACGTGTTACGAACCCTCCCTTTTCTGCCTGCTGTTGGCTCCTTTGGCTTTATGGCTGAGCTGGCAGTTTGGGAGGGGTCGTTAGTTGATTAGTGGACACCAAGACTACAAGTCATGTCTGATTGTCCTCTCTCTGACTTCTCCATATAGCCTCCACACCTGCTGCTTTGGGTTGTTTCTTCTCTCCTGTTGCCGTTGTCGTTCACCCACACACCACCTACACTACTGATGCCGTTGATTCCACATGTTTTGAGTCTCTTGTTAACCCTCCTGGTGTCCTCGGGTTAAATTTGACCCGATTACAGAAACTTTCTACATCAGAACTATGACA
>CM049380.1:30194408-30204408 GCA_026937815.1 Etheostoma perlongum
AAACACAGCTCAGTTGGAGGCTGCGCAGTAACGCTCAGCATCACCGGGAAACAGCTTCTATTGGCGTTTTCCACTGCGTGGTATCTACTCGACTCGCCTCGACTCTAATCGCCTTTTTTGGTTTTCCATTACGAAAAAGAGTCCCTGGGACCTGCTACCAGGTACTTCTTTTAGTACTACCTCAGTCGAGGTTCCAAGCGAGCTGAGGCGATACCAAAAGGTGACGTGGAAACCTGCAGACTGCTGATTGGTCGGATCACTGCGTTGTTAGCAAAACAAGAGTGCGGAGTGTGTGTCCGGAACAAACGGGACATTAAAAAAACAATTCTAGCCAGACACGGACAGATTATCTACTCTCTGCACGATTCTCACTTTAACTGTTCAATATTAAGGGCTATATATTAGGGGATTTATGTTGTTTCCAATATTGCACACTGTTACTTTAAAAAAAACAAGACAATATATCAAAGAAAAGTTTTTATTTAGCTCTTCAAGTAGCGCATCAAACCCTCCCGTCCATCCCGGTCTTCTTCCTCTGCACCCTGTGACAGTGTCCCCCCCGGCTCTGCTGTCCCAGATGCATCCCAGTCGTTGTCATAAGCCATGACTCTCATAAAGATTATACCAAGCCCAGCAGGTCAGAACCAGAACCAGAACCAGAGGTCTCACCAGTCGGACATCGCCCAGACGGTCTGCAGCGTGAATGCTCTGAAACACAAACAGTACACAGCAGACATATTCTGGTGTGTAATCATGGTTGCTAACGTTCATGTACTTTATATATAACGTATAGTAAATACTGACTGTGACCCTAACACACGCCAATGTTAGCTAACGTTACCGGGACACTTAACTTACCCTTTGGTGTCGTCATGGCGACGTCTGAACACCGTCGGAATTCCCAAACTCCTGTTTTTTTAGCGGTGATTTTTGTTGCTTCCTTTAGCTTCTTTTGAAACAAAACATTGGCGAGTAGCCGACGTGCTGTTGTGAATCACGTTGAAAATTACGTCATCACGCGTAGCTATGGTAACCAGCCGCGGCGTTACTCAATCTGCAATGGAAAACCGACGGAAAATGCGTTGAGTCGTGTAGAGGCGAGTCAAGGCGAGTCGAGTCGAGCTGTTACCATCAATGGAAAAACGCCATAATAGACTTCAATGGTCTCCGTCCAGAGCAACGGGACCTGCTGGTCCACTTCTTTAACTGTCTATGGGAGTGACCAGCATGAGGAGGAGGTGCCAGGCTATTGTGGCTGTGTATGGTTCTTCCAGAAACACTGAGGTTCCTGTTTGTGAAATGAATAAATTGTTAAATTGCCAATATGTCTTGTTTCTTCAAACTTCAATCATCCAATCCACCAAACACCAAACGAGTCAACGGCAGAATAACCGGTTTGGCATTGACAGAGAAGATTTGGCAAATTATTCATGGGCGCATTCTCTGCATTCTGGGGGCTCGGTCCCAGACTGTGGAGATATGGGATGGCAATTGGTTGCAGAACCAGACACCTGATTGTCAGCACCTCGGGGTACCAGGAGCTCAAAACAAGCGTCAATAGCAACAGCAAAGAAAAACTGTTCGGCATTGATAGAGAAGATTTGGCAAATTATTCATAGGCGCATTCTTTGCATTCTGGGGGCGAGCATTGTCGTCTTGGAGAATAGAGCTCGGTCCCAGACTGTGGAGATATGGGATGGCAATTGGTTGCAGAACCAGACACCTGATTGTCAGCACCTTGGGGCACCAGGAGCTCAAAACAAGCGTCATTAGCAACAGCAAAGAAAAACTGTTTGGCATTGACAGAGACGATGTGGCAAATTATTATTCCCATACTCAGCTCTGCTGCTCATCCCACAAATGCATGTTCCTTACAAATGGGGGACCCTTTGAAAGGGAAATGAACAGACTTTCCAAAGGTGTAAGATTTACTGTCAATAAACATTGCTACCACATAGAAATAATCTACCAAACACAAATTGCCTTACTTTTTTGTACTAAGTTTAAATATAATTTCTGTGAGCTTCAGATTTGCTTGCTGTTTGATGAAAAGTTGCTTCAGTGTTTCCACCAGTCACAGTTATCCATTCATAGGATCCACATTTAAAGACAAACAGAATAAATGAACGTGAGTAAATCAGACGGTGGAGACGGCTCAGCAGCCCGCAGTTAAACAGAAGAACTTCCTCAGACTCAGCTGGGAATCATAACGTTCAGGTGAATTACAGAAATGTCCTTTCCCAGGTTTTATGGCCTTCCTGCTTTACTGCTGCTGCTGCTCCGTCCCCACAGGAACTGTTGGGAAAAATTAAAACTGCTGCTGCTGCTGGAAGCTTCGGGCCAGAAAGGAGGTTGATACTGCGGAGACAAAGGGAAGTTTGCTGCTACGCTGCCCTGCGGTTTGTTCTCATATAGTGTCATTCGGTGTCTGGAAATATCTCAAGGTTCAGCTTCTCTGAAGTAGTGATGCTTGAGCACAAACCTGTGAAATGTAGGAAAGTATTTGAGACCGCCAGACCGTCCTCCACAGCGCTGCAGAGGGGGGTCTGGCTAGTCCACACAGCATTCTGGGATGGGAGAAAAACGTGCTCTGGTTTATTGGCATTTATTTAACCCGTTTGTGCCGGATGCTTCGCGACGACACATGACATCTACCGCCGGTTACTGCGTTGCAACTCTGAACCTCCTGCCGGCCGCTGCGTGGCGCAGCATTTTGTATTCGTCAGTCTTGTCATGACGCGTGCAGCAGAGAACGCACTGTCATTGGTTCAAATACACATGAGGCGGGTCTTGTTGGCCATTTAAAGCCATGTGACCACCAACATGTACTGTGGTTTGCTGAAAATCATGAACAAACGCACGTGTATGTCTGGTTGATTGACATGCCACGCAGCAACCGGCGGTAGATGTCTCGTCGCGAAGCATCCGGGCACAAACGGGTTAAACCAATCACAATCAGCGCTGCAACTGTTGAACCTAACCCAACCCCAACCCCAACCCTGACCCTGACCCTAAGTGTTTTATTCACACCGCTGGTCCCCTTGTGCCCATGCCCCTCGTAGTGCCCATCCAGGACCGCTGCGTTTTTACCCTAACCCTAACCCTTGCTGCCTGCAAGGTTACCACGTGCCACGCAGAATTGAGATGAGATTAACTGAGATGTTCCAATACCGACAGCACCGATCAGATACCACGTAGTTCAGCCCTGAAGAAAATCTACTTTTAACCCTCATGTTGTCCTCATGTTGTCCTCATGTTGTCTTCATGTTGTCTTCATGTTGTCCTCATGTTGCCCTCATGTTGTCTTCATGTTGTCTTCATGTTGTCTTCATGTTGTCCTCATGTTGTCCTCATGTTGTCCTCATGTTGTCCTATATCAGTGTTCTTTTTAATTCCCCAAAATAACATGATTGATTCCACCCAACGCTCTTTGCCAAGTACAAATCTCTACTTTCATTAATTTTGGGGCGTCTTATTAAATTTTATAGCATTGTAAAACAAATGGAAGTGTTTTTGAAATAGTATTGAGTAAAAGTTGACATATTCCAGTCTGTGATTATCATCAACATCCATTCCTTTAATTTTAGTCTCAATAATTCCTAATTTCTGCTTTTCTAACTCAAACATTAGGTATAATTTCCTATAAATGAGGTTTATTGACCATAAATTCAAAAAATAACTGTAAAACAAAAGTTAATAAGTTAGTGTTACGTAGTGTTAAACGTCAAAAAAAGTGAAAAACATTGAAAAAAACGTGTTGATTTTCAATTTAGACGGGAAGACAACACAAGGGTTGATTAGTTATGTAGTAGTATTTATGTTATTTTTTCTGTTATGACTCACTGTCAAAACTGGAAAATCAATCATATCACATCCATACAGAGATAGCGGTACAAGGCTGATTTATTTGGGACATTTTAGGCCTTTTATTGTGTAGGACAGCTGAAGACATATAAGGAGAGAGAGAAGGGGAATGACATGCAGCACTGGGGCCGCAGGTCGGAGTCGAACCTTGGGCCGCTGCATGAAGGAATGAGCCTTTATATACTATATACGGGCACCCGCTCTACCTGGTGAACCACCCAGGCACCCAAAAATATGTTTTTTAACACACCGGTATCAGCCAATATGCAAGTTTAGGTATCGGAGGGAAGGACAACATGGTGTCGGACCATCTCTACTGTTTAACTGGCGGCTTGTTCTGTGTCCTGCAGGGTTTTTGTGTGTCTGTCTACTGAATATACAAAATCTCGCCTATCAATCTGACCGAACCTAGACCTCACCTTCGTTGTCTCCAACAACTTTTTCACTAATGTCTCTTTGAGTTCCTAAAAGCTAACGTTTACCCACATTCACAGAGACACTCCACCTTAACTCCAGGCCCATTTATCCAGAATTACAGCAGCTTCACACAGATCCAACAAACACACACAACGTTGGCACAGCCTCTATGAGAGCGGTGTGAATAATGAAAAGGATGGAAGAAGAGTGGAGCAGCGAAGTGACCTGTGAGGGTCGACAGCAGGAGAACGGGTTTCAGCTTTCATCCGTGCCGAAAAAGCCCGATTGTGTTTGTCTTTTCTGTCTTAAATGAATCCAGTTTAGATGGCGAGTGTATCGCATTGTTGAAGCTCAATTCCTGCGACTGATTTTTTTTTTCTCTCTCCCGGAACTGCATTTACCAGCAGATAAAAACACAACCTTCTCTGTGTGTGTGTGTGTGTGTGTGTGTGTGTGTGTGTGTGTGTGTGTGTCTGTGTGTGTGTGTGTTTGTGTGTGTGTGTGTTTGTGTGTGTGTGTGTGTGTGTCTGTCTGTCTGTGTGTGTGTGTGTGTGTGTGTGTGTGTGTGTCTGTGTGTGTGTGCGTGTGTGTGTGTGTGTGTTTGTGTGTGTGTGTGTGTGTGTGTCTGTGTGTGTGTGTGTGTGTGTGTGTGTGTGTGTGTGTGTGTCTGTGTGTGTGTGTGTTTTGTGTGTGTGTGTGTGTGTGTGTGTGTCTGTCTGTGTGTGTGTGTGTGTGTGTGTGTGTGTGTGTGTTTGTGTGTGTGTGTGTGTGTTTGTGTGTGTGTGTGTGTGTGTGTCTGTCTGTGTGTGTGTGTGTGTGTGTGTGTGTGTGTGTGTGTGTGTGTGTGTGTGTGTGTGTGTGTGTGTCTGTCTGTGTGTGTGTGTGTGTGTGTGTGTGTGTTTGTGTGTGTGTGTGTGTGTGTTTGTGTGTGTGTGTGTGTGTGTGTCTGTGTGTGTGTGTGTGTGTGTGTGTGTGTGTGTGTGTGTGTGTGTGTGTGTGTGTGTGTGTGTGTGAGCAGTAGTGTCCTTGCAGAACCGAGAGGACGACTCGCTGTTCAATCTCCATGTACGGACGAATGGAGCTCAATTAGCGTCGGCGACGCCAAACTCGGAAATACACACACACACACACACACACACACACACAAACACACACACACACAAACACACACTATACATCTCACCCATCATTCATAGCAAACCCTCTCTCATCTTTCCTGCAAGCACATCCTAACCCTAACATAAAAACATAAAAACACAAGGTCAACTTCAAGGTTATAAATTATATTCTTGTGTGTATTTGACTTAATGTTCTTTAATATAAAAAAGGGTTGGTAGGCCAAAATAAAAACAGAAATGAACCAGCTTGAATTTTTATTTGTAATCGACAGGACGGTGAGAGACACTGGAAATCATCACAGGTTGGACTCGAACCCTGGACCTCTGCATCAAGGCTTAAACCTCTATGTATATGTGCACCTGCTCTACCCACTGAGCCAACCCGGCCACAGCAGGTAGACATTTAAAGACAGTTTAACTTGTACATAAATCATCCCCAAGTCCTTTTTATTTCGGTTACTTACATTTTATTTATCTATATGTTTCTTTATGAATGAATGAATTGTTGTCATTGCATTTATGTAAAATGAGATTGTAGAGCCACTGTAGTAAGGTACTTCATTATAACACACACACTATCAGTCAAAGGTTTGGGGTCACTTAGAAATTTCCATTATAGACAGAATACCAGCTGAGATCAGTTGGATTGTTTTATTTAACCAGTTTTCAGTTTTCATTATGTGCTTACATAATTGCAAAATGGTTCTCCAATGTTTTCTCAGTTAGTTTTGTTAAAATTATTTCAGATTAGTGAACAGAATGAGCCTTTGGGACACGGGATCAATGGTTTCTGACGATGGGATAATGTAGATATTGTATTAAAGATCAGCCCCCCCACTCGGATCAGCTGGTATTCTGTCTATAATGGAGTGGTATGGACATTTGTAAGGGACCCCAAACTTTTGACCGGTGTGTGTGTGTGTGAAAGTGTGTGTGTATATATATATATATAGCTTTGCAAACACATTCTCACATACCGGATACATCTCACCCACCATTCATCCCAAACCCTGCAAGCACATCCTAACCATAACCATGACAAATTCTCTTGTGTGTATTTGACTAAATGTTCACCCTCTTTCAGACATTGTATGCTTGCGTTTGTAAGTTCTTCATTTAAAAAAAGGGTTGGTAGGCCAAAATAAAAAAAAAGAAAGATATGAATCTACATACATACATAAAGACATTTCCGGAGATGTAGATGAATATAGATGTGCGACACCTTCTGTCGCTCGCCTGCTCGTCCATTTGTCTCCATTAGTCAGCAGAGGGAATTAAGCCGTGCATCTGTTGCAGGTCATGTTTGGCTCTGTTTTCGGCAGCGTTGCAGCTTAACTCAGCACATAGTGGATGTACGGAGGCTCGTAGACGACAAAACTACCAGAGGAAACAACGTAAATTCAAATGCAATCTCTTTTTTGTGATTGACAATTTCATTTTTTAACATACAAAACATACAATTTGCAACATGAACATAAATGCAAAACAGGTTGTTCTTTGGTCCTCCTCTGTAATAAGATACTTAAGGTTCTGTCTGTGTGTGTCTGTTTGAGTGTGTGTCTGTGTGTGTCTGTCTGAGTGTGTGTCTGTGTGTGTCTGTCTGAGTGTGTCTGTGTGTGTCTGTTTGAGTGTGTGTCTGTGTGTGTCTGTCTGAGTGTGTGTCTGTGTGTGTCTGTCTGAGTGTGTGTCTGTGTGTGTCTGTTTGAGTGTGTGTCTGTGTGTGTCTGTCTGAGTGTGTGTCTGTGTGTGTCTGTCTGAGTGTGTGTCTGTGTGTGTGTGTTTGAGTGTGTGTCTGAGTGTGTGTCTGTGTGTGTCTGTCTGAGTGTGTGTCTGTGTGTGTCTGTTTGAGTGTGTGTCTGTGTGTGTCTGTCTGAGTGTGTGTCTGTGTGTGTGTGTTTGAGTGTGTGTCTGAGTGTGTGTCTGTGTGTGTCTGTCTGAGTGTGTGTCTGTGTGTGTCTGTTTGAGTGTGTGTCTGTGTGTGTCTGTCTGAGTGTGTGTCTGTCTGAGTGTGTGTCTGTGTGTGTGTGTTTGAGTGTGTGTCTGAGTGTGTGTATGTGTGTGTGTGTTTGAGTGTGTGTCTGTGTGTGTCTGTTTCTGCATGTGTTGTCCCTCCCTCCCAGCTTTCCTCTCTGTGTTTTTTGGCTCTGGGACGCGTTCTATGTCTCAGTGTGTTGTTTGTAATTGTTTGTTTTGTTAATTTTTGAATATAAAGAAGAAGTTCCTCTCAAATCTACAGAAAACAGTCCTGTTTTGGGCTTAACCCATGGATTAGTCCCACTTAGCCAGACCTTCCTCCACAGCGCTGCGGGGGAAGGTCTGGCTAAGGCAAGTTTTTGTTTCACTTGCCCGAAGTCACAAGACCGTGACGTAGCTATACTTATAGAAAGGGATTCCCATTTTTCAAGAAGAAACGTTCCACATGAGAGATACAACATCAATCTGCAGTGGGACCCTGCTGTGTGTATCATAATCATCTTTTAATAAGCGGAAATATACAAACCAGAGTCAAATGTGTCCCATACACGATCTATTACAGCTCGTCTCGGTGCTCGTTCGATACGTTTGTCATCAACGAGCTTCCATATGGATTTGTCAGATAGCTGTGGATGGATAAGGAGAGGAGCAGGAAATGCTATGAACTCTGGGAAATGCGTCTCTTTGCTCAGCAGAGGCTGTCAGAGCAAAAAGAGAGAGAGAGAGTCGTTCTGCTTCGGCGACGGGAAAATGCCACCGAGCTGCTCCGCTTCCCCCGCTCATAAATACTCTCAAGGACCGCGGCTTTACAAGTCAATAGCTTACACACACACACACACACACACACACACACACACACACACACACACACACACACACACACACACACACACACTTTTACAATCGGAGCTGTGCACAAATAAAAAACACACATCAGCAAAATACGCAGATGCATGCTGTCAAAATATAAATCAACAATCACAGCACTACATAAACACAAGTGCCAGGCCAGCAGAAAGGACTGCTGGGATAAATACGGAGGCCGGTGCTGACGGAGCGGGAGGTAAATCTGTCTGGAAAGGAGGGAAGGAAGGAAGGATGGAGCAAAGATTAAAACACGAATCTTCATTTAAAAGAACTCTGTTTCCTCCCAGTGACAGCGTAAGAAAAGAAAGCTGCCGTCTGAAACTTCTCCGTCGCAACTTCCTTAAACGTCCCGTCAGCAGAAGGCCGACAGCGGGCTCAAAGTACAGCAACAAGAATATTAAAAAGCAAAAGTCCCAACCTCACCTGGAGCACCTGAACCCAGACAATGAGTCAAAGTTAGTTTGTCCAGAGCAACAACTTCAATTCCAGTTTGTCCCGATTGCTAACATGCATCGGTCAACACTGAAGTCACAAAACTCTTCACATATCCCATATTTCAATTTGATTTTATTGGGATCCCCGTTAGAACATCAGCTACTCTTCCTGGCGTCCACACAAAGCACAAAACATTACAACAGATAAGACCTTTTCAGACAAAAACCACCACATAATATAAAAATAAGAGCATTATTTATATATATTTCGTGAAAATATAACTATACATATTTCTCTTCATATACTTTTAGAAATATTACACTAAAAGCATGACCACTGAATATAGAAAAGTTCAATCTTACAACATCTTTGTATAGGCTACATATAAATATTCCCATATGTAAAAAGTACAAAAGTTGGGCGCCCGGATAGCGCAGTTGGTAGAGCGGGTGCTCTAGTGTTGGTCTTACAGGGAGGTGTGTTCAGGTGCATTCTGGGCGTGCTGGTCTTACAGGGAGGTGTGTTCAGGTGCATTCTGGGCGTGCTGGTCTTACGGGGAGGTGTGTTCAGGTGCATTCTGGGCGTGCTGGTCTTACAGGGAGGTGTGTTCAGGTGCATTCTGGGCGTGCTGGTCTTACAGGGAGGTGTGTTCAGGTGCATTCTGGGCGTGCTGGTCTTACAGGGAGGTGTGTTCAGGTGCATTCTGGGCGTGCTGGTCTTACGGGAGGTGTGTTCATGTGCATTCTGGGCGTGCTGGTCTTACAGGGAGGTGTGTTCAGGTGCATTCTGGGCGTGCTGGTCTTACGGGGAGGTGTGTTCAGGTGCATTCTGGGCGTGCTGGTCTTACAGGGAGGTGTGTTCAGGTGCATTCTGGGCGTGCTGGTCTTACAGGGAGGTGTGTTCAGGTGCATTCTGGGCGTGCTGGTCTTACAGGGAGGTGTGTTCAGGTGCATTCTGGGCGTGCTGGTCTTACAGGGAGGTGTGTTCAGGTAAAATCGTTTTGCTATCTTGAGGCAGCAGAAGTGATCGCACCATTGACCAACAAGAACCTTTAAAGTCAATAACGCAGCATTTCATTGTTATTTTAACAGAGAATTAGTAAAATGCTCCTAGGCTCGTGCACAGTGCGTGCACACTATGCTTGTTACACACACAGGGAAGCGCAACAGCACACACACATCCCGAATATTAAAAATATTACAAATAAAAACATCATGGTGCATTCCTCCATCATAAAAGCAACGCGCCAAGGTAGTGATGGCCAAATGAAGCTTCGTGAACCAGTGTCTTTATTCTCTGAGCCCACTAGATGGCGCTCTCTGGTC
>CM049380.1:30209408-30289408 GCA_026937815.1 Etheostoma perlongum
GACTTTCACCAGGAAACAGGTGTTCATGTCCTGGAGAAGTTAAGGAGAAAACACAAGACTTTCACCAGGAAACAGGTGTTCATGTCCTGGAGAAGTTAAGGAGAAAACACAAGACTTTCACCAGGAAACAGGTGTTCATGTCCTGGAGAAGTTAAGGAGAAAACACAAGACTTTCACCAGGAAACAGGTGTTCATGTCCTGGAGAAGTTAAGGAGAAAACACAAGACTTTCACCAGGAAACAGGTGTTCATGTCCTGGAGAAGTTAAGGAGAAAACACAAGACTTTCACCAGGAAACAGGTGTTCATGTCCTGGAAGTACTACTTAACAAGACCAGTGTTTTAACTGAAAACAAGATATTTTTTCTAATCTTAACTAGTAGTTTTGGTGTCTACACTTAACAAACCACATACATAGTCAAATATTTTAATGCTATACATGATCAAAATTTAATTTCACAATTAATTATTAGGATTTTGATGGCCTGTCTTTGCTTCCATAAACCCACCGCCCCCCTCCATCTCTGCTGACAGGAGTTCATGTGTGATGGGTTTGTTTTTTCGAGCTTCATTATCCGCCGCCAGATTAGTCCTCGGTGGGACGGCGGCGGGGTGGGGGGGGGGCTGGTAGAGGAGACACGTGAGCGCCTCGCCTCCGACCTGCCGAGGTGCAAGCAATTAAGGAGCGGGAGGATGGAGTCTGTCAAGAGCGCCAACGCAAAAGCTCAAGACGCCTAACCCACTTAAACGCTCTCAGCCCTTTAATAAAGAAACTTCTGTAAACTGTCAAAATGATAATAGCTTGGGCCAACGCTGGTAAGTGCAATTAGAGGAGGTAAAGTAGGATAACACACACACACACACACACACACACACACACACACACACACACACACACACACACACACACACACACACACAGCTCCTGAAAACCCGTAACCTAGTTTTTTTTTATGTGACATCACTCAGAGGAAAACAAGCCTTCAAAATCCTTACACTGAAGAGAGAAAGGAGAGAAATATTCAATAGACTTGATTGTCTATCACATAATCACTCTGAGAGTGCAGATCTCCGACAAGGCATGCTCTACAAAATGTTAAGGCAGTGTAAGTTCTCCCAGGCAGGAACTAGTTCTTCAGGTTATTCTGATTTATTGTATTTAAAAAAAACTCTTAAAAATACATTCACATTTTGTTACCCAGTACCTTAGGCCTGGTGGGTTACCATGATACGCTGGGGGGAACCCTGCTTCACTGTTATTCAGATTATTCCAACACCCCATGAATGTAGCTTAACCCTCATGTTGTCCCCATGTTGTCTTCATGTTGTCCTCATGTTGTCCTCATGTTGCCCTCATGTTGTCCTCATGTGTCCCCATGTTGTCCTCATGTTGTCCTCATGTGTCCCCATGTTGTCCTCATGTTGTCCCTATGTTGTCCCTATGCTGTCCTCATGTGTCCCCATGTTGCCCTCATGTTGTCCTCATGTTGTCCTCATGTTGTCCTCATGGTGTCCTCATGTTGTCCTCATGTTGTCCTCTTGTTGCCCTCATGTTGTCCTCATGTTGTCCCCATGTTGTCCTCATGGTGCCCTCATGTTGTCCTCATGTTGTCCCTATGTTGTCCTCATGTGTCCCCATGTTGTCCTCATGGTGTCCTCATGTTGTCCTCATGGTGTCCTCATGGTGTCCTCATGTTGTCCTCATGTTGTCCTCTTGTTGCCCTCATGTTGTCCTCATGTTGTCCCCATGTTGTCCTCATGGTGTCCTCATGTTGTCCCCATGTTGTCCCCATGTTGTCATCATGGTGTCCTCATGTTGTCTTCATGTTGTCCTCATGTTATCCCCATGTTGTCCTCATGTTATCCCCATGTTATCCCCATGTTGTCTTCATGTTGTCCCCAAGTTGTCCTCATGTTATCCCCATGTTATACCCATGTTGCCCTCATGTTGTCTTCATGTTGTCCTCATGTTGCCCTCATGTTGTCTTCATGTTGTCCTCATGTTGTCCTCATGTTGTCCTATATCAATGTTCTTTTTAATTCCCCAAAATAACATGATTGATTCCACCCAACGCTCTTTGCCAAGTACAAATCTCTACTTTCATTAATTTTGGGGCGTCTTATTCAATTTTATAGCATTGTAAAACAAATGGAAGTGTTTTTGAAATAGTATTGAGTAAAAGTTGACATATTCCAGTCTGTGATTATCATCAACATCCATTCCTTTAATTTTAGTCTCAATAATTCCTAATTTCTGCTTTTGTAACTCAAACATTAGGTATAATTTCCTATAAATGAGGTTTATTGACCATAAATTCCAAAAATAACTGTAAAACTAAAGTTAATAAGTTAGTGTTAGGTAGTCTTGAAAAAAAAACATCAAAAGTGTTAAAAAAAAAAGTACAAAAACGTAAGAAAAAGTTAAAAAAACATCGATAAAAAGCATCAACTAAAGTGTTTAAAAGATTTTTCAGTTTTGACGTGAAGACGACACGAGGGTTAAATGCTTTATCCTCAATGTTAGCGAAGGTTATAAAAAAAAAAAAAACAAACTTGTGTGTCTGCCCTTGGCCCGTGCTACGCAAAATCCAGCTCTCATACCTCTAGCTCATGTTTTTGACCTTTCGTCCTCACATTCGGTGTTTAATTCCGTCGTCTTCCTGTTTTATTTTGACACTCACTGTTTGTTTCTGTTGTCACTTAACTTCCTGTCTTTGTCAGTGTCTCTCCCTGATTTGAGCCGCGCACGCCTCACTTTGTATAAGATGCTAACGAGAGACTTCTGTAACGTCTGAAGTAGCCTCCGAGATGCTAACGAGAGACTTCTATAGCGTCTGACGTAGCCTCCGAGATGCTAACGAGAGACTTCTGTAGCGTCTGAAGTAGCCTCCGAGATGCTAACGAGAGACTTCTGTAGCGTCTGAAGTAGCCTCCGAGATGCTAACCAGAGACTTCTGTAGCGTCTGAAGTAGCCTCCTGAGATGCTAACGAGAGACTTCTGTAACGTCTGAAGTAGCCTCCGAGATGCTAACGAGAGACTTCTGTAACGTCTGAAGTAGCCTCCGAGATGCTAACGAGATGCTAACCAGAGACCTCTGTAGCGTCTGAAGTAGCCTCCGAGATGCTAACGAGAGACTTCTGTAACGTCTGAAGTAGCCTCCGAGATGCTAACGAGATGCTAACGAGATGCCTACGAGAGACTTCTGTAGCGTCTGAAGTAGCCTCCGAGATGCTAACGAGATGCTAACGAGAGACTTCTGTAACGTCTGAAGTAGCCTCCGAGATGCTAACGAGATGCTAACGAGATGCCTACGAGAGACTTCTGTAGCGTCTGAAGTAGCCTCCGAGATGCTAACGAGATGCTAACGAGAGACTTCTGTAACGTCTGAAGTAGCCTCCGAGATGCTAACGAGAGACTTCTGTAACGTCTGAAGTAGCCTCCGAGATGCTAACGAGAGACTTCTGTAGCGTCTGAAGTAGCCTCCGAGATGCTAACCAGAGACTTCTGTAGCGTCTGAAGTAGCCTCCGAGATGCTAACGAGAGACTTCTGTAACGTCTGAAGTAGCCTCCGAGATGCTAACGAGAGACTTCTGTAGCGTCTGAAGTAGCCTCCGAGATGCTAACGAGAGACTTCTGTAGCGTCTGAAGTAGCCTCTGAGATGCTAACGAGAGACTTCTGTAGCGTCTGAAGTAGCCTCTGAGATGCTAACGAGAGACTTCTGTAGCGTCTGAAGTAGCCTCCGAGATGCTAACGAGATGCTAACGAGAGACTTCTGTAGCATCTGAAGTAGCCTCCGAGATGCTAACGAGATGCTAACGAGAGACTTCTGTAGCGTCTGAAGTAGCCTCCGAGATGCTAACGAGATGCTAACGAGAGACTTCTGTAGCGTCTGAAGTAGCCACCGAGATGCTAACGAGAGACTTCTGTAACGTCTGAAGTAGCCTCCGAGATGCTAACGAGACTTCTGTAACGTCTGAAGTAGCCTCTGAGATGCTAACGAGAGACCTCTGTAGCGTCTGAAGTAGCCTCCGAGATGCTAACGAGACTTCTGTAACGTCTGAAGTAGCCTCCGAGATGCTAAAGAGATGCTAACGAGAGACTTCTGTAGCGTCTTAAGTAGCCTCCGAGATGCTAACGAGAGACCTCTGTAACGTCTGAAGTAGCCCCCGAGATGCTAACGAGAGGCTTCTGTAACGTCTGAAGTAGCCTCCGAGATGCTAACGAGACTTCTGTAACGTCTGAAGTAGCCTCTGAGATGCTAACCAGAGACCTCTGTAGCGTCTGAAGTAGCCTCCGAGATGCTAACGAGACTTCTGTAACGTCTGAAGTAGCCTCCGAGATGCTAACGAGAGACTTCTGTAACGTCTGAAGTAGCCTCTGAGATGCTAACGAGAGACTTCTGTAACGTCTGAAGTAGCCTCCGAGATGCTAACGAGATGCTAACCAGAGACCTCTGTAGCGTCTGAAGTAGCCTCCGAGATGCTAACGAGAGACTTCTGTAACGTCTGAAGTAGCCTCCGAGATGCTAACGAGATGCTAACGAGAGACTTCTGTAGCGTCTGAAGTAGCCTCCGAGATGCTAACGAGAGACTTCTGTAGCGTCTGAACTAGCCTCCGAGATGCTAACGAGATGCTAACGAGAGACTTCTGTAGCGTCTGAACTAGCCTCCGAGATGCTAACGAGATGCTAACGAGAGACTTCTGTAGCGTCAACACATTAAAAATGGACCTACTTAACCAAGTTGGTTCACTGCTAGCTTAGCTACAAGTTACTGTATGGCGTTTTGAGCTAACGTTAGCATCAAACTATCATAGATAGTTTCTGAAATGATTTCCTACTTCTGTTATTGTTTGTAATGAGAGAAGTTTATTATTTCATGGATTTCACAAATTTCTGTAAAAAGTCAGACCCAACAAGGCCCGAGCCTTGCTAGTCCTCTTTGATTGGCAGCGCTTTGAAAGCCTGAACCCGTTTACAGCCGGACATTATTCAAATGTGCACACACACAGAGCTCTTTTGCCTTTTGTCAAGAATGATTCATTTATAGACTTTTGAAAATCATTTATTCATGACTAATAGGCTATAGGCCACAGAGAAATAAAATAAGTCCTCCAGAGGCTATCCTCTGTTTCAGAAAAGTACTTTATTAAAGTTTATGCAGTGCACATTTATAAATACAGTAGAAGTAATAACATAAAAAACAAGACATGTGCAAACCATTACATAATGTGCATAATATAATACATCAAATGTATTTCAATCAGGAGAGACGTGTTTGCAGATATGCAAATAAGGTTTATAGTACAGCTCAATAAAAAATTACAAAGTCTTTGGCGATCAGACTCCATCGCTATACAAATATTAAGGATATACATAGGATAGAGAACCATTAGCCCTCCAAAACATGACTGTAATTAGGGATTGGAGTCGTGAGAGAAATAAGAAGAAGAAGAAAAGAGTATAGGTATATATATGAAAACAACCATATGGATGTACCTCTATGCAGCAATATGAAATAGAAAAGCAAATGTTTAGATTAAATCTGAAAAGAAGCTGATTATCATGTTGAATGTGTATTTAAATCTTCAAAGTAACTCCAACTGTCAGATAAAGGTTAAAGAGAAGTTCATTCTCCAATCTCATGTTTAGAAGCAGAATCTTTAAACTTCACTGAAGTGCAAAACAGCAGGGGATGGATTCATTTTCTTCAGAATCACAGCTCATAATTCATATCATCTCCGTGTTAATTTGACGCCGGAGACCTCCTGCTTCATGTTCGTCTCTCGGAGCATCTCGGCTCAAAGATCGGTCAGAATCGTCTCTCTTCACAGTATCGACAGCGGGCGACTTCCACGTGACAGATTAGAGATTTTACCACCAAGACTTCCAATTTAAGAAGTTTTGTCGTAACATAAAGACGGGAAAACATCGACAAACATCACAAAAATGAAGCCGATATAACAGAAAAAAGTGATAAAGTGTAAAAGCGGCAAAAACGTCACGAAAGACATCAAAACAATAAAAAATGGAGGAAAAAATGACAAGAAAAAAAGGGACGAAAAAGTGATCAAAGGTTAAGAAGTTGCCGGCAAAAAAAACGATAAAAACATTTAAAAAGAGAAAAACGGCGACAAAGACATTGAAAAATCAATAAATACTTTGTTAAAGCGGCAAAAACGCCAAAAAAGGCAACGAAACATATGAGAAACGTAGAAAAAAGGTGACAAAACAGAGGAAAAAATTACAAGTACGTCGGAAACAGGCAGTAAACGACGCAAAATACTACAAAAAAGGTGAAAAAGCTGCAGAAAAAAAGACGAAAACATTGAAAAAAGGTGATTAAAACAGCAAGAAAGACGTCGAATAAGCGATAGAAACGTTAAAGCGGCGAAAAGGGCGGGAAGAAGACGACAAACTTAGAAAAAAGGAATAAAGTAGTATAGTATATATAGTATAGTTTCCTCCCCTCATCACAAGAATGAAGCCGATATAACAGAAAAAAGGGATAGTGTAAAAGTGGCAAAAACGTCACAAAAGGCATCAAAACAATAAAAAATGGAAGAAAAAATTACAAGAAAAAAAGGACGAAAAAGTGATCAAAGGTTAAAAAAAGCTGTGGGGGGAAAAAATGGCGACAAAGACATGAAAAATCAATAAATACTTTGTTAAAAGCGGCAAAAACGTCAAAAAAGGCAATAAAAATGGCGAGAAAATACGAGAAACGTAGAAAAAAGGTGACAAAACAGAGGAAAAAATTACAAGTACGTCGGAAACAGGCAGTAAACGACGCAAAATACTACAAAAAAGGTGAAACAGCTGCAGAAAAAAGCTGAAAACATTGAAAAAAGGTGATTAAAACAGCAAGAAAGACGTTATTTGTCGACGGTCGACTCCACGTGTCGTTGATGCTGCAGCAGCCAAATATTCCACATTCATATTCATACTGGAGCGTGTCAGGTGGAGGAGAAGCGTTGGAGCTCTTATCTGGGCTTTGACGGGATATTGATCTGCAGATCAGCGGGGGGGGGAGGGGGGGGGGATGGGGGGGGGGAGGGGGATGGGGGGGTGCTCCCAGGTGTAATTTCTCCTTTACACGTCGTCTCTGTCATCCCATGCTCGACTAATTGATTTCAAACCAGAGTTTGTCCTTTGAAGCTCCAGCTTGGTGTTGACATTTTGGGGTTTTTGTGCGCACACACACACAAGAAGCACACACACACACACACACACACACACACACACACACACACACACACACACACACACAAACACACACACACACACACACACACACACACACACACAAACACACACACACACACACACACACACACACACAAACACAAACACACACACACACACAAACACACACACAAACACACACACACACACACACACACACACACACACACACACACACACACACACACACACACACACACACACACACACACAAACACACACACACACAAACACACACACACACACACACACAAACACACACACACACACAAAACACACACACAAACACACACACACACACACACACACACACACATTGCAGTTAGTATGAGAAAGTTGGTTTGTTGCCTACCAGACACTAGAAGACTTTGAAAAGAGTAAAGTCTGACACCATGTCAGATCTAAAGACTACAGACTCTATCATTGAAATAATGATAAAAACGTCAAAGAAAGCATCAAAAAATGTTTTAAAAAGCAGCAAAAATTTCAGAAAAAGGCAACAAAAGTTAAAAAATGCAACAAAAACGTAAAAACCCACCGGCAAAAACGACCATAAAGGCAACAAAAACAGAAAAAAGCTGCAAATGTCAAAAAAGCTCTAAAAACATTGATGTGAAACTA
Source organism: Etheostoma perlongum (assembly GCA_026937815.1). Lineage (NCBI taxonomy): Eukaryota > Metazoa > Chordata > Actinopteri > Perciformes > Percidae > Etheostoma > Etheostoma perlongum. The sequence continues at coordinate 30,217,273 of CM049380.1, forward strand.
TTTACAAACAAATTAAAAAAAACATTCAAAAACATTTTAAAAAGCAGCAAAAACATAAAGAAAAAGGTAACAACGTAGAAAAAGGAACAAAACCGGGAAGAAAGCAACAAATAGAGGCAACAAAACGTAAAAAAAACTACAAGAATGTAAAAAAAAGACAACACAATGTCAAAAAAGCCATTAAATTATGCAAAAAAGCTACAAAAACGGCGAAAGAAGGCAACAAAACCTTTAAGAAAAAAATTGATTTAAAAATATTTATAAGCGCCGACGTAGAAAAAAGCAGCAAAAACATTTTTATTTTTTAAAGCAGCTAAGACGTAAAAAAAAGATAACAAAACGTCCATAAAGTGGCCAAAAACAAGGCAACAACAGGCAAAAAAAAACGTTACTCGTAAAGAAATGCTATAAAGAATGTAGAAAAAGCAATTAAAACATTGATAAAGGTGTTAAAGACGTTGAATAAAGTGACAAAGAAACGTCTAAAAAGCAACAAAATCACTGAATAAGGAGACAGAAGGTGACAAAAAAAAACAAGAAAAATAGAAAAACAACAACAACAAACCTGACATGAACGTTCACAAAATGCTACAAAACGTTGGGAAAAGGCAACAAAACTGATGTGTGTGTTTGTATATAAATATATAAATATATATATCTATATATATACATATATAGATATATATAGACAGACATATATATATACATATATATATATATATATAGACATATATACTGTATATATATATACATATTTGTCTCAAAACGGCCATCTTACACAAACTGTCCCCTCATATTTGTTCTCTACTGAAGCCTAAAAGTAGTTTAGACACACACACACATGCACACAGACACACACACACATGCACACACACACATGCACACACACACAGACACACACACACATGCACACAGACACACACACACATGCACACAGACACACACACACATGCACACAGACACACACACACATATGCACACAGACACATGCACACAGACACACACACACATGCACACAGACACATGCACACAGACACACACACACATGCACACACACACATGCACACAGACACACACACACATGCACACACACACATGCACACAGACACACACACACACATGCACACATCATGTGCGTTTTTGGTGACGTTGCTTTTAGTTTTTGCACCCGCACCATCAGGGTGTGAGCTACAGATTCACCTGAAAGTCGATTATTTTATTATTCCGTTTTGTGTCTAGATAATTTACAGATAGAGCAGGTCTAGACCGCTCTATAATTTACAGATAGAGCAGGTCTAGACCGCTCTATAATTTACAGATAGAGCAGGTCTAGACCGCTCTATAATTTACAGATAGAGCAGGTCTAGACCGCTCTATAATTTACAGATAGAGCAGGTCTAGACCGCTCTATAATTTACAGATAGAGCAGGTCTAGACCTCTCTATAATTTACAGATAGAGCAAGTCTAGGCCGCTCTATAATTTACAGATAGAGCAGGTCTAGGCCGCTCTATAATTTACAGATAGAGCAGGTCTAGGCCGCTCTATAATTTACAGATAGAGCAGGTCTAGACCACTCTATAATTTACAGATAGAGCAGGTCTAGACCACTCTATAATTTACAGATAGAGCAGGTCTAGACCGTTCTATAATTTACAGATAGAGCAGGTCTAGACCACTCTATAATTTACAGATAGAGCAGGTCTAGACCTCTCTATAATTTACAGATAGAGCAGGTCTAGACCACTCTATAATTTACAGATAGAGCAGGTCTAGGCCGCTCTATAATTTACAGATAGAGCAGGTCTAGACCGCTCTATAATTTACAGATAGAGCAGGTCTAGACCGCTCTATAATTTACAGATAGAGCAGGTCTAGGCCGCTCTATAATTTACAGATAGAGCAGGTCTAGGCCGCTCTATAATTTACAGATAGAGCAGGTCTAGACCACTCTATAATTTACAGATAGAGCAGGTCTAGACCTCTCTATAATTTACAGATAGAGCAGGTCTAGACCGCTCTATAATTTACAGATAGAGCAGGTCTAGACCACTCTATAATTTACAGATAGAGCAGGTCTAGACCACTCTATAATTTACAGATAGAGCAGGTCTAGACCACTACTATGAGCAATGACAGTCACAGTAAAACATAATTGAACAGTGACTAGAAATAGTAGTTTGTAATAGGCATTACATTAGGGTGGGAGATTATAAAAACTACAAAAATGAAAGTCTTTATTCTGCTGCCTTGGCCAGGACTCCTTTGTAAAGAGATTCTGGACCTCGGTGGGATTGTTCTTGGGAAAATAAAGGTAAAATAACACAACTGTTGCCAAAATGTATTAGCAAGCAAAGTGTCCATTTTGTGTTTTTTTTTTTAACTCAATGAGGCTTTTATTGACGGATTCAATACGCGGCATAAAAGGCCACAAAGACAATAAATGAAGACAGAGATTAATTTGCATCTCTTCCTGCGGGGCTACATTTAAAGGATCAGTGAATCAAATCATTAAAATAAAACCCCCTCTCTGCCAAGCGTGAAGGAAGGAGTTAATTAGTCAGATTTAGTGGTTTTGGGGCAATTTGAGCTTCCTATAGACGGTGGAAACGGAGCTTTTCTTCCGCACTGACGGATCCATGGCTTGTTTGTGCTTGGATTAACAGCAGAGGAAAGGCAAATCAAATAAAATTAAGTATTAATATGCAATATGCATAATTGACAAACCATCGCTTGGAGTGCTGTTGAAAGACTTGCAACAAGGTAATAAAGTAAACAAGCAGGGGGATGAAATTCAGCTCGCACAGACCCCCCCAACCCAAACCAGTCTGACGTACCGAGCGGCTTTATGTATTTATTTTATTTTCATTGAATTTGTAATCTCTGCTCGTCGTTTGCAGCAAAGACTCGTCTGTGGTTATGAATATGTAAAGCCGCAGCGGTGAGATTTACCTCTTGACAGGCTCCTGTTTATATTTGGATTTGAATCTTTTTTATTTATTTTTTTTCAAAAGAGAATTGTCGCCCCTGCATATGAATATATGAATACACCCGCCTGGGCTCACCGCTGTAACCAGCGTTTACGTGGTGGTGGCCACAAGGAATGTGTGTACATCCAGTGAGAAGATGAGGTAGCATTAGGAGCGACTACGATAGCGAGTAGTATGGAAGCCCCAAAACCTGCATAGGGAGGTTGGGGGGGGGGGGGGGTCTGATGGTTCTCTACCTCGTATAGCGATGCAGTCTAATCGCCAAAGACTTTGTACATTTTATTGAGCTGCACAATAAACCTCATTTGCATATCAAACATGTCTCTCCTGATTGAAAAACAGTAATAACGTAACTATCCATTGGCTTGTCATCCTTATGAGCCTCCTGTCAGCCATAGATGGTCTTTCCTGAATGTATACATACAGTGAGGAAAATAAGTATTTGAACACCCCGCTATTTTGCAAGTTCTCCCACTTAGAAATCATGGAGGGGTCTGAAATTGTCCTCGTAGGTGCATGTCCACTGTGAGAGACATAATCTAAAAAAAAACATCCAGAAATCACAATGTATGATTTTTTAACTATTTATTTTATATGATACAGCTGCAAATAAGTATTTGAACACCTGTCTATCAGCTACAATTCTGACCCTCAAAGACCTGTTAGTCTGCCTTCAAAATGTCCACCTCCACTCCATTTATTATCCTAAATTAGATAAGCACCTGTTTGAGGTCGTTAGCTGCATAGGGGAGGAGGGGGGTGGACTGGTCGAACAAGACAGGACGTTCAGCCAGGAGACCGGGAATCAGGACACAGGAAGTCTGGGACAAACTCAAAGTGTGTGGTGTGAAATTTAATGTGTCTTATAAAAGTGTAATGTATTGTATAATGGACCAGAGTGTGTTAGAGAGAGATAAAGAACTTTTACAAATTATAATATGTATAGTGTGTTTAAAGCTATGGAGGACCAGGTGCTGTATGACTATACAACAGACTGTCATAACCAGCGATGACGTTTGACATCGCTGTTTTGTCTCCATTAAGTACTCACTGAGCTGAGAAGAAGAAAAGCTCTGGACAAAAATCAGCTCCTACCTTGGGACATACTTAATTTGTAATGTTTTGTACTCTTTGCACTATATGGTCTGTTCTTTGCACTTTAACACATGTACTTTAACTACTATATGCCCTTTGTAATGTAAGCTATGTCATGTTTTGTAATTTGTTGTTTGCTGTCTTTATTTTTGCTCTCTAATGTATGATGTCGATAACATGTATTTTGTAAAACTTCAATTGTGACTCTGTGATTGGCCCTTGCCATTTGTGTACAATTCTGATTGGATTATCAGGAAGGGGGATGCCTCCACCAGCTGACTCCATTTAGGAAGAGAGCATTGATTAAATTAGGTCTTCCTGAAAGAATTTACGCTGAGCTACATTTAAATCACCAGAGACTAGTTGCAGATATGAGACAGTTACTGTATATACAGCAAAAAAAGTCCATTTATTAGGATAACAGCTGAATTAATATGGGAGTGCACCGATTAAAAGTTAGGACTTCCTGAAAGAAATTACGCTGAGCTACATGTGCCTTTATTAACGCCATGGTTTCCATGTCAAACAGGCAGTAAGTCTCTGAAGAACACAGTATTTTACACGTCTGACATCACCGTCTCACCATTAAGAAATGACATACTGTGTGCCTTCTCACAGAGGTCTCAAACAACACACCTGAACTCACTTGTTCTTATTGAGATGTAACTGTGTTCCCCTCACTCTCCATTAACTACCCGTGTGTAAGACTAATATAAATCCTTGACCCTCCATACTGTAGTCTGCAGATTGTAGCTCATGTTGTTGTTTTTCATGTCGTTCAACAGACAACCTTTGTTGTCTTTGATGCTAACTTATTAACAGTGAACCAACTTCGTTAAGCAGGTTCATTTTTACTGTGTTGACATTACAGAAGTCTCTCGTTAGCATCTTGTAGGCTACTTGTCGCAAAGTGGCGCAATCGCGACTCACATCTTCACTCGACTCACATCGGGGAGTGACACCATGTCCAAAGCTCAGTTCTTTAGATTGAGGCCATTTTGGATTATTAGGCCTAAAGTTAAAGACAGAGACGTGTGCATGTACAATGCACAAGAACATTGTCTTAAAAATAAAAAGAATGCAACATCTGGGAATCATTGACAGATCAAGCCCAGAGGATCTTGTGCAGTCCAGTGTGTGTGACACTGGCCACGTGTCCTGCATGTATGGCAGCTGTCAATAATGCATTGAAAAGACCTTTCCCACATCCTTAGATCCTCTTACTCTGGGGAACACTGTCATCCGGCAAGAGTGGATCACAAGGTCTGTCACTGTAACAAAGACCATCAAGGATGGATCTACAGAGGAAAGGCAGACAAAGAAAACCGTCCTCGATAAGAGTACCTCATCCATTAAGCAGTTGCTGGCCCTAACAACAGATCACCTTTCAGGTTTTGCCATTCACATTTTGAATGTTTAATGTCAAGCACTAATATTTGACGCATTGAAAGGTCCCCTGACAGATAATGCTGTTGCTGTGCATGTGGATTACAGCAAGAATTACAGCTGCAAATATGCCCAAAAAATCCAGAACACCCATTTTTGAACTGGGAATGATCCGGTAACCCTTCACATGTTTCCATCTGGCCTCCACGATGCCCTTTATGGTTGGATTCCAGTGGGTGACCTGGAACTATACTGAGGCATCACATGGCAAAGCTGCACCAGATGGAGTAGGTGGGGTCTTGAAGAATCTTGCAGACAGAACGGTTTCTTATGGGACCAGTATTCCTGATGCAGACTCTCTGTATGAGCAGAGTCATCAGTGACTCTGTACAAAGAATCAGAGGAGCAAATAAAAGCCAACCTGAAAACAGTTCCTAGGACACTGAAAATACACCAAGTTAGTCAACATTTATGTTAACTATATGAGTAAATATGAAGAAATGTAGGTACATAAGGTAAATGTAGTCAACATAAGCTGAATAAGTTATATTCCCCATGTGTTTAACATGGAAACCAGACCACGCCAGTGTCCAAAATAATCTCACAAAAGAATGTCTGATACTCCCATTCATCTTTGTCTTTTTGAATTCCACCCTAACAGTCAAACACACGGGAGGTGTCATGCTTTCGGGTGAAAAATGGCCGGTGCTTTCCTGCAAATTGCCATGTGATCTCTGAAGGAAGAGATGAGGACCCTGGCAGGGCCGAGGCCGTGGGCCCTGGTTGAATTCGATGGTGACTTGCTCCCTGGTCCAGTCACACAGGTGGATTTAATTTAAGATTTCTGTTCATGTTTGAATATTTCTCCTGTCACATTATAGTACATGCTGTCCAGCCAAAATGGGCAGAGACTATAAAAATGTTTCTTAAAACCGATTGATTTAGTATTTAGTTTGACAATTAATTTAAATGAATTTAGTTTGACAATTATTGACTATTGAGTTTGAATATAGTAGAGATTAACTTGTGTTTCTATACTGAGAGATGATGCTTTCTGCTGTGATGAGCATCCACTAATTTCTGCATTAAGGGACAAATATGTACCTTGCACCTCGGAAAGTCCACAATGTACAATGGAAGGTGCATAATTGTACCTGCAAGATACATTTTTGTACTTTTAAGTGGAGATTTGCTAAGTGTGTACTTTAAATGGACCTCTTTTTCTGACAGTGTAAGGTGTTTTTCTGTTGTCCTTCAGCAGGCTGTGATAAGAGGTTGGTTCCTCTCTGAAGCTCTCTAAACACTGTCTCCTGACCTGCCAGGCAGACAGACCAAGGACTGAAACTGTCCAACAAAGAGACTCCAGATACCCATCGTCTGAGTTCTGAACTGTCTGAGTTCTGAACTGTCTTCATCGCCTTTATCTTCAGTAGGACTCTTTCACTCTGTATTCAGAGTCATTTAAGACCAACTGTGCTGCAGCTTTGTTATCTCCAGCAAGAAAACCGTTCTACAAACAGCTTGGGGCGGCTGTGGCTCAGCGGTAGAGTGGTTACCTGCCAATCGGAAGGTTGGTGGTTCAATCCCTGGCCCTGCAGTCCCATGTCGAAGTGTTCTTGGGCAAGACACTGAACCCCGAGTTGCCCCTGATGCTGCGCATTGGCATTGTGGCGGTGCTTTAAATAGCTGTGGCTCGGAGAATCTATGAGCTTTTTCGTTTCTCACATTGTACATGTGTAAAGTTGAATCTTAATCTAAAAAGTAAAGCACTGTAATTCGTACACTGTATTTTTCGCTGTATGCACCCCATCGACTGCTACAAATTAATGAAAGTAGAGATTTGTACTTGCCAAAGAGCGTTGTGTGGAATCAATCATGTTATTTTGGGGAATTAAAAAGAACATTGATATAGGACAACATGGGGACAACATGAGGACAACATGGGGACAACATGAGGGAAAACATGAAGACAACATGAGGACAACATGAAGACAACATGGGGACAACATGAAGACAACATGAGGACAACATGAAGACAACATGAAGACAACATGAGGACAACATGAGGACAACATGAAGACAACATGAGGACAACATGAGGACAACATGAAGACAGCATGAGGACAACATGAAGACAACATGAGCACAACATGAGGACTAGTTCACCCAGTAAGAGTCTGCAGCGGCCCGGGTTTGAATCCCACCTGCGGCCCTTTGCTGCGTGTCATCCCCCATCTCTCTCCCCCTTTTCGTGTCCATCCACTATAATAAGGAGAAAAGCCCCAAATAAACGAAGGAAAAAAGGTAATTTCCTGGTGTAACTGGAGAATTTGACATGTTAAAGTGTGATACTTTATTCTGAATAAAGATGATAAACCTGCTGGATAAGTGCCCCGTCTCCCCCCAGTGGCTGGAGGTATATATAATATTATGGGACAGTATGGTTTTAAACAGTTACTGTGATACTTGTCTAGTATCAGTAAACCAAAACATGCAGACGTCCACAGCCACAGCTTTATGAGGACAACATATGTACCTGGAGAATTTAGCAGTTCATGTGAAAGTGTGATATTTTACTCCGAATAAAGATGATAACCCCGGTGTGTGAGTGCCCCGGCTCGCCCTCAGCCTCCTGTGGCTGCAGGAATCACAGAGAAAGACGTTTGTGTCATTGGTTTTGAGTGCACAGGGGCGCCACCTGTCACCCCCGTCTCACCTCCACCCGCCGCCCACATCTCCCAGGTGAGACTTTGGCTCTGATGCAGCGTAGACGGATCTATGAGCTGCGCTGGAGGTAAAGTAATGTTAAATTTTGCATGGATTCCCTTTGAAGTGTCAGGAGATAAAACAGGGAAGCTCACTATGCCACCTTTCATGCAGAGAAATAATGGACGCCAGAGATATTTCTCTTAAAACAACGTTGACTTCATACAGACTTGTGGCTTCTACGGGGAGAGGAAAGAAAACGGGGCGTATGCGATTTAATTTTGAAACGATTCCATATTTTAACCCTTGTGTTGTTTTCCTGTCAAAATTGAAAATCAACACTTTTGTTGACGCTTTATATCAGATTTTAACTTTTTCTTGCATTTTTGTCCCTTTTTTCAATGTTTTGTCCCTTTTTTCATGTGTCACTAACTTATTAACTTTAGTTTTACAATTATTTTTGGAATTTATGGTCAACAAAACTCATTTTTAGGAAATTATACCTAATGTTTGAGTTATATAGCATTAGTGTTTAAGGAACGAAGCGTGATTGGACCACATTTCTTTGGCAAACTGTAACAAAATCAGAATTTCGGATGTAAACAAATGGGACTAGACTTGTCAACTTTTACTCAATACTATTTCAAAAACACTTCAATTTGTTTTCAAATGTTATAAAATTGAATAAGACGCCCCAAAATTAATGAAAGTAGAGATGTGTACTTGGCAAAGAGCGTTGTGTGGATTCAACGATGTTATTTTGGGGAATTAAAAAGAACATTGATATAGGACAACATGAGGACAACATGAGGACAACATGAAGACAACATGAAGACAACATGAGGGTAACATGAGGGCAACATGAGGGTAACATGAAGACAACATGAAGACAACATGAAGACAACATGAGGGCAACATGAGGACAACATGAGGACAACATGAGGGCAACATGAAGACAACATGAGGACAACATGGGGACAACATGAGGACAACATGGGGACAACATGAGGACAACATGAGGAAAACATGAAGACAACATGAAGACAACATGAGGGCAACATGAGGACAACATGAGGTCAACATGAGGACAACATGAGGACAACATGAAGACAACATGAGGTCAACATGAGGACAACATGAGGGCAACATGAGGACAACATGAAGACAACATGAGGACAACATGAGGTCAACATGAGGACAACATGAGGGCAACATGAGGACAACATGAAGACAACATGAGGAAAACATGAAGACAACATGAGGAAAACATGAAGACAACATGAGGACAACATGGGGACAACATGGGGACAACATGAGGACAACATGAAGACAACATGGGGACAACATGGGGACAGCATGAGGGCAACATGGGGACAGCATGAGGGCAACATGGGGATAACATGAGGACAACATGAGCACAACATGGGGACAACATGAGGGACAACATGAAGACAACATGGGGACAACATGGGGACAGCATGAGGGCAACATGGGGATAACATGAGGGCAACATGAGTACAACATGGGGACAACATAGGGACAACATGAGGACAACATGAAGACAACATGGGGACAACATGGGGACAGCATGAGGGCAACATGGGGACAGCATGAGGGCAACATGGGGATAACATGAGGACAACATGAGCACAACATGGGGACAACATGAGGACAACATGAAGACAACATGGGGACAACATGGGGACAGCATGAGGGCAACATGGGGATAACATGAGGGCAACATGAGTACAACATGGGGACAACATAGGGACAACATGAGGACAACATGAAGACAACATGGGGACAACATGGGGACAGCATGAGGGCAACATGAGGACAACATGAGGGTTAAGGGACGGGTGGCAAGCGCGTTGCTATGGAAGCTTCAAGGCAAGAATTGGTCCGGTATTCAGCAACAACGCTTGTTCGTGGCTGGTTTCGCAATCTTTTAAGTGATCTTGCTTAACACTGGACCAATGTCAAAGATTGTTGTCCCCATCAGTCACTTATACACAAAAACACAGGACAATAGGATCAATAAACATCTATCTATCTATCTATCATCTATCTATCATTTTTTTCAACCTGGACCCAATAAAATGGAAAATTATAGTGTTGCAGCAGCAAAATCAGTCACACAACACAGAATATAAACATAAATGAAATACTAGGCTCAAATATACATACATACAATATACAATAGTAAACATAGTTACCCTTTACTCAAGGTCATTGCTTAACCCAGGGTTTTTGGCTGCAAAGAGGAATTTTTAGCACCCCCTCAAAAAACATTTTCAGCCAGCCTCAAAGGAAATTCACCAGCACCAAGATGAAAAAAATAACAATTAAAGTCCTCTACTGTTGTCCAGCCTTTACTTCAGAGACGAACCTGCGTCACTTTGTAACAGACGTTATAACACTAGCCTAGCTGTTAGCGTAGCACTCCCTTATAGTCTGCTTCTGACTGGCTAGTAGTCCTTACCTAGGTACTGTCAAGACCCTCATACTCTGCTTCTGACTGGCTAGTAGTCCTTACCTAGGTACTGTCAGGGCCCTCATACTCTGCTTCTGACTGGCTAGTAGTCCTTACCTAGGTACTGTCAGGGCCCTCATACTCTGCTCCTGACTGGCTAGTAGTCCTTACCTAGGTACTGTCAGGGCCCTCATACTCTGCTTCTGACTGGCTAGTAGTCCTTACCTAGGTACTGTAAGGGCCCTCATACTCTGCTTCTGACTGGCTAGTAGTCCTTACCTAGGTACTGTCAGGGCCCTCATACTCTGCTTCTGACTGGCTAGTAGTCCTTACCTAGGTACTGTCAGGGCCCTCATACTCTGCTCCTGACTGGCTAGTAGTCCTTACCTAGGTACTGTCAGGGCCCTCATACTCTGCTTCTGACTGGCTAGTAGTCCTTACCTAGGTACTGTAAGGGCCCTCATACTCTGCTCCTGACTGGCTAGTAGTCCTTACCTAGGTACTGTCAGGGCCCTTATACTCTGCTTCTGACTGGCTAGTAGTCCTTACCTAGGTACTGTGAGGGTCCTCATACTCTGCTTTATACTTTATGAAAAAAACGGGAGCATGTTTATATTCCCACAGCCCTGTGTCCCCACATTTTTAAGATCTTCTCCAAACTCAGGCCCTATGTTCCCACATTAAAAGTTTTTTCCAAAATCAGGCTCTATATTCCCAGAGTTCCATTTTCACTAATTTGGGGTTACTTAAAATTTGGGGTTAGGGTAACCCTAACCCCAAATGTTAAGAAAAATCTTAGAAATGGGAACTGACCCCAAAAAAACAGTACAACTTCTCTGATTCCAGCTTGTTAAAATTGAACATGTTCTAGTTTCTTCTCTCCTCTGTAGCTGTAAACTGAATATCTTTGAGTTATGGACTAAACAAGACATTTGAGGACGTCATCTTGGTCTTTGGGAAATAGTGATCCACATTTTACAATTTTTACAACGTCTAAACTGAGCTACACATATGTTTTCACGGAAGATTGGCAAACGTATACAGTATATAACAGAAATAAATCAGCAATGTAGTGAGATAACTCCATCTTTTCCCAGTGCTGATTGCCTCATTTCACAGATCTCCTAGAAATGATAAAAAAATGAGGCAAATTAGTGTTTAAGGAACAAAGCTTGATTGGACCACATTTCTTTGTCAAACTGTAACAAAATCAGGTTTTCTGATTTAAACAAATGGGACTAGATGACTTTGTAAGATGTACATAATCTCGCATTAAAGTCTAAATTTGAGAGTAAAAGACTCGTTATTCGCAGTGTGGAGACGTGTCGGCACCTTAAGTCTGCTTCCCTGATCATCGCATGCCGCCTCGGAGATATTTCTGCAGGAAGAGGAAGTGACAACGACGTCAAAGGACCCGAAGCAGAGTGACACCCCCCCCCCCCCAACCAGACCTCCGCACCTGAACTCGCCGAGGGTTTGCATTCCAGTTGCCGGATCGTTAGCCCGGGGTATTAGGCGTCTTGCCTCGGACTTGCATCATCACCTCTAGTCTCAAAGTTTTTGATGCGTCGTTTTTCCCCTCGTCTCCCTTTCTCTCTCTCTCTCTCTGCCATGCAGATTATTCCCATCAGCTTCCTCTCAACATCCTTTGAAAGAAAAAAGGAACACCAAGGGGACCTTGGTGAAGATGCAATCATATATGACGGCGTCATTAATCGTCTTGACCCTAAAGGACGCAAACAGAGAGGATTACGGGTGAATTACCAGAGAGCCTGAAGAACAAAGCTATTTCTGTCAAGTGTGTGTGTTGGTGACATAAAACAACAACTGCAGGATGATGTAGAGCAGCTGTATATCAGCTCAGAAAAGCAGTCGAGGTCGCACAGAGGTCCCCGTAGAGAACTGATTCATGCTATGTGTTCATATTTCCAGTTGCCCACACACAGAAACATGTCCACACACTAAGATCCCATCAACGGCCAACAAAGGAGAAGTCCTCCAGAATAAGAGGACGTTGTCTCCAGCAGAATGTCGTGCCCATAGAGAGCCGTTTCTCTTTTACAACCAACGACCCGAGCAGAGCTGAAGTTTCTCTAACAGCCGTTAGATGTTGATCTAAGAAAACTGCTCACTGGATGGCACCCTTTTGTTCAACAATGAACACTGAATTTCCATTCCTTGAACCTTTATTTTTAAAACCAAAAGCCTGTGGAGGTGGTGTGATTTGATTTCAGCTGCAGTAGAGAGATGCGTGGATAGCTGCGGTGGCTAAAGGAAAAGCTACAACACTAACATAAAAGCTACAACACTAACATAAAACCTACAACACTAACACAAAAGCTACAACACTAATGCAAAACCTACAAAAATAATGCAAAAGCCAAAATACTAACGCAAAAGCTACAACACTAATGCAAAAGCTACAACACTAAAAAGCTACAATACTAACGCAAAAGCTACAACACTAACATAAAACCTACAACACTAACATAAAACCTACAACACTAATGCAAAAGCCAAAATACTAACGCAAAAGCTACAACACTAATGCAAAAGCTACAATACTAACATAAAAGCTACAATACTAACATAAAACCTACAACACTAATGCAAAACCTACAACACTAATGCAAAAGCTACAACACTAACATAAAACCTACAACACTAACATAAAACCTACAACACTATCATAAAACCTACAACACTAATGCAAAACCTACAACACTAATGCAAAACCTACAACACTAATGCAAAACCTACAACACTAATGCAAACCTACAACACTAATGCAAAAGCCAAATTACTAACGCAAAAGCTACAACACTAATGCAAAACGCTGATTCTCTTCTGTTGAAGGCCAAATAAATAAATATATATATATATATATATATATATATATATATATATATATATATATGTATCTGCAGAGCGTTTGTGTATCCGGTTGTGTTGTGTGTATCTGCGTTTGTGTATCCGGTTGTGTTGTGTGTATCTGCGTTTGTGTATCCGGTTGTATTGTGTGCATCTGCAGAGCGTTTGCTAAAACCTGTGCATGTGTTGTCAATTTAATGAAGATATTTTCTCATTGTGCTTGTGGTTTATCTATTTGCGAATGTACTTTGCAGATGCAGGGCTTTTGGCCCCTGTTGGCCACCGTACCTTTGCCTTGACATTTGCCGTTGGAGTGGCTGCAACTGAACAGACATGAGTCGCTGCGTGTCTGCCGTGTGTTGTGCTGGAAGTTGGAGCGTCTCTGTGAGTGTGACTCTTGAACATTTCTTGTAGTGGGAGAATGAAAGCGGCTGTGACGGAGCGTTCAGGAGGGTGAGATAAAGGTTCCCTTTGATGCCGTGACAGTCGTGACTCTGTGGCTGCAGCGCTGCTCTGGGCCGGGGGGGCCTACTGGGACAAACCCCGACTTCTCTTTAATATCATTTCCAAAGAAATCACTCGCAGCTCCCGGAGGCTTCGCATATTTTGAGCGCTGAGGGCGCAAAGCAACAGAGGTTAAATATATTTAAACTTGTTTTTTAAAAGAACGCTGTTGCTCTTGGAAAGGGTTTCCAGCAGTCACTTGGCAACAAAAGCCGCCGCGGCCACCGCTGCCCTCGGCACGGCGTCGTTCTGGCAGACAGCGAAGGCCTTCAGTTGGAACATGACATCGCTTTGATTGACAGGTGACCGACATTAAAGACGTCCAGGCGGACTCGTACCTGCAACCTCTGTCACCCCCTTCCTGTCAGACAGCTGCAGCAGAGCTGCTAGTTATATCGATGTTATTTAAAGGTGTGTGATTATTCAGGGGAGGAGGAATAAGAAAAGAAGCACAAAGAAATGGTTTCTTGGCAATATACCCGCCCTGCGTGTCACTGCCCTATGTAAGTTGCGTGCATGTAAGATAGGGTGACCAGACGTCCCCGATTTTGGTGACCTGTCCCCGGCTGGATCTGTAAATTGGAATAAGGACTCACTCCCTACCTGAAGAAAGCACTCCATCGGTTTCCTGCTGAGAACCATGGCCTCAGATTTAAAGGTGCTGATCCTCATCCCAGCCGCTTCACACTCGGCTGCGAACCGATCCAGTGAGTGCTGAAGGTCACAGACCGATGACGCCATCAGGACCACATAATCTGCAAAAAGCAGCGATGAGATCCCGAGCCCACCGAACTGCAACCCCTCTCAAAAACATTTTAGCTATCTATGAAAGTGTGATTGCTAACGTTAGCTCAAAACGCCATTCAACTAACAGGGACGTTGTAGAGCGTCCTCTGGTGGACAGACTATGCAACGCCATCACTAACAGGGACGTTGTAGAGCGTCCTCTGGTGGACAGACTATGCAACGCCATCACTAACAGGGACGTTGTAGAGCGTCCTCTGGTGGACAGACTATGCAACGCCATCACTAACAGGGACGTTGTAGAGCGTCCTCTGGTGGACAGACTATGCAACGCCATCACTAACAGGGACGTTGTAGAGCGTCCTCTGGTGGACAGACTATGCAACGCCATCACTAACAGGGACGTTGTAGAGCGTCCTCTGGTGGACAGACTATGCAACGCCACCACTAACAGGGACGTTGTAGAGCGTCCTCTGGTGGACAGACTATGCAACGGCATCACTAACAGGGACGTTGTAGAGCGTCCTCTGGTGGACAGACTATGCAACGCCATCACTAACAGGGACGTTGTAGAGCGTCCTCTGGTGGACAGACTATGCAACGCCATCACTAACAGGGACGTTGTAGAGCGTCCTCTGGTGGACAGACTATGCAACGCCACCACTAACAGGGACGTTGTAGAGCGTCCTCTGGTGGACAGACTATGCAACGCCATCACTAACAGGGACGTTGTAGAGCGTCCTCTGGTGGACAGACTATGCAACGCCATCACTAACAGGTTGTAGATATGGCCTTTAATATTTCTTTTCCAACACAAAGACAACAGCAGGCCAGTGTGAGTTGGTAAGACTGTTTCCTGTATGCGCCCCCCCCCCCCCCATCCCCCCATCCCCCCCAGCCCGCACAATGCATCCATTTAAACCTTCTTCCGCCCCTTTAATATTAACGTAAAAACAAAAGCTGCATTATTTCAGAAGACATTCATGACATGAAAGATTTAGTGTTGTTTTATTTGACTGAAAATGCTGAAAGAAAAGGAAACATGCAGCACGAGTGCACACGCATGTTTTCTCCTCCCAGGATTCCTCTGGGAGTCTCCTCTCAGCCGTCTGGGATAAAGGGATGTGGAGAGGGAGAAAAAGAAGGGGAAGAAGCTTTAAACCCTCGTGTTGTCTTCCTGTCAAAATTGAAAATCATCAATTTTGTTACCACTAAGTTTTTGACTTTAGTTTTACAGTTATTTTTGGAATTTATGGCCAATAAACCTCATTTATAGGAAATTATACCTAATGTTTGAGTTAGAAAAGCAGAAATTAGGAATTATTGAGACTAAAATTAAAGGAATGGATGTTGATGATAATCACAGACAGGAATATGTCAACTTTTACTCAATACTATTTCAAAAACACTTCAATTGGTTTGCTATAAAATTGAATAAGACGCCCCAAAATTAATGAAAGTCGAGATTTGTACTTGGCAAAGAGCGTTGGGTGGAATCAATCATGTTATTTTGGGGAATTAAAAAGAACATTGATATAGGACAACATGAGGACAACATGAGGACAACATGGGGACAACATGGGGACAACATGAGGGCAACATGGGGACAACATGAGGACAACATGAAGACAACATGAGGACAACATGAGGACAACATGAGGGCAACATGGGACAACATGAGGACAACATGAAGACAATATGAGGACAACATGAGGGCAACATGAGGGCAACATGAGGGCAACATGAGGGCAACATGGGGACAACATGAAGACAAACACGAGGACAACACGAGGGCAACATGAGGACAACATGAAGACAACATGAGGACAACATGAGGACAACATGAAGACAACATGGGGACAACATGGGGACAACATGAGGACAACATGAAGACAACATGAGGACAACATGAAGACAAACACGAGGACAACACGAGGGCAACATGAGGGCAACATGAAGGCAACATAAGGACAACATGAAGACAACATGAGGACAACATGAGGGCAACATGAGGGCAACATGAAGGCAACATGAGGACAACATGAAGACAACATGAGGACAACATGAGGGCAACATGGGGACAACATGAAGACAAACACGAGGACAACATGAGGGCAACATGAGGACAACATGAGGACAACATGAACATAAAGTTGTATTCGGCAATGTTGCTGAGATAAAGCCAGGGGTTTAACCCTCGTTCTCCTGACATTCATATCCCTTTCTTTCACCTTTTTATGTTTTTGTCACTTTCTTTTTTTTTGACGTTTTTGATGCTTTTGAAGCAACCACCAAACATCTCTAACACCAAGTTATTACCACTAGGTTAACACTTGTTTTGGAAAATTATGCAAAATAATCATCATGTGTAGGAAATCATACCTCATTTTTTAGTTTAAAAAGCAGAAATTATGAAATATTTAGACTAATATTAGAGGAACCTATGTTGATGGCTAATGACAGAGACTTCAAAGAGTCAAAGTTGAGTCAGAATACAGTTTTGAAACATATACATTGTTTTGGAAATGCTAAAACTTGAATAAAACAACCATGAATTGTAAGCGCAAAGAACATTGTATGGAATACATCTAATTTATGGATCATTTTTATGAATGAAAAACAATAAAAATAAAACATCTGAAAAACAACATTCAGATTTTTAATTTTTCTTTTTTAAACAGGTCAAATTGGACAACAACAACAGCTTGAGGGTTAAAATGATTGCGTTTTATTATAGAGAAACACAGAAAACTGTTGTGTATGTGTTGTATGATCCACAGCCCCCCCCCCTCCCCCACCCCCAAAAGAAAATCATATCACTTGTCTGCTGTAAAATTTTCTTTTAAATCTTTTATAACTTATTCCCTGTTACATAGTGTTCTTATTCAGTCAGTTTATAGATTATTATGTTGATATTTTATAGTCATAGTTAATATGTTAATATGATCCACTGCACTGTTTCTCCATCATCGTTACACACAGTCTACCAGAGTACCTTAACTTATCATGGTCTTTGCATTTCTGTGAGTGATTTTATTTTTATTCTTATGTATGTGTGTATATGTGTGATACTTGTGATATATGTGCAAAATATGTGTGATATATGTGTGTATATGTGTGATATATGTGCGATATATGTGTGTACATGTGTGATATATGTGTGATATATGTGTATATGTGCAAAATATGTGTGATATATGTGTGTATATGTGTGATATATGTGCGATATATGCGTGTACATGTGTGATAAATGTGTGATATATGTGTGATATATGTGTGTATATGTGTGATATATGTGTATATGTGCAAAATATGTGTGATATATGTGTGTATATGTGTGATATATGTGCGATATATGTGTGTACATGTGTGATAAATGTGTGATATATGTGTGATATATGTGTGTATATGTGTGATATATGTGTATATGTGTGTATATGTGCGGTATATGTGTGATATATGTGTGATATATGTATATGTGTGATATATGTGTGATATATTTGTGTATATGTGTTTGTTGTGTTATGGTTGTCTTGCTACTGGATGCCTAAAATTTCCTTTGGGATGAATAAAGTATCTATCCATCCATCCATCCATCCATCCATCCATCCGGTTGTACGTTCTATGCCCTGTTATATTTTGGTAGTCTGTTATTCTGCCTGTCTGGTTTTACTTCTTGTCTCTTGGTGTGTCCCCCCCCCCCGTGGGATTGTCCTGCCCCGCCCTGATGTGTATCACCTGTCCCTGGTTTGCTCGTTACCTCTTGTATTTCCTCTTCTTGCTGCCCTTGCCTTGATCATTGTCGTATTCCTCTGTGTCAGCGAGCTGTGGATTTGTCTGCCTGGTATCCTGTTCCTCTTCGAGGGGAACTCGAACTGCGTCGGTTACGACACTAAGGGGAACGCCTTTAGCATAGTGTCATAACCGACGCAACTCGCCCCTTTCGGGCAAGGGTTACATACGTGTCCCCTTCGATAACCGTCGGTTACGACACTAAGTGCATAGTGTCATAACCACTGCGTCCACTATCTCGGGGAACAAGGGTTACATACGTAACCCGAGACGTTTTCCCCCTCGGTTCCAGATCTTCTTTGTTTTCTGTGGACCCCTGTTCTGTTTTATTGACTTTATGTTAAATAAAGCTCATTACCTTTGCCCGTCTACTCTGCATTTGGGTCCAACCTTCTCCACCATCCATAACAAGAAAACATATTCACTTTAATTTGCCCTGCCATCTCAACAGACTGCCATAAGGATACTAGCAACTTTTCTGTAATTTATTTAGAATATGAATCCCTTTGATAGTTTTTAAGTATCACTGACCTGGATGCAGAAGCTCAGCACTACCTGGCCCTGAACATTAACGTCATTAAAACCTCATTAACTCCGTGCACGCTGTGTCGGCCTGCCTCTGCTCGCCATCCCGTCTTTTTCTCTCTCTCCGCCCCCTCTGATTGGCCGGCCTTGCTTTTGAAGCCTCTCCAATTAAAATCCATTGTCCTGGCGGCGGCGAAGGGTAACCCCCCCCCCTAAGTTAATTATGTCATTACCCACTTGTTGGGGAGATTGTTTGATGAAATATGAGTGTAATAAAAAAAATACATGGCCTAAGGCGCTATTAAAATGAGGCCCAGCACGCGGAGGGATCAGATCGGCGGCACCTCTGCGCTGCGTTCACATCACGAGGTAAATGTTGGCGCTGATGCAGGCGGGCAGGAACACAAATAAGAAGCTCCGGGCGCTCCGACTCACAGACGAGAGTGGGACTGGAAAGGGGGGGGAAGGGGCGCTCATTCAACCCCAAATGTTATTTCTATGCAAATGAAAGGAGGCAGGAATTAGAAACATGGAAAGCGGAGCGGCGAGATGGTTGCGAGTCCCGCCAGTTGCCATGGGGACTGAAATCTCATCATCATCATCATCGGAGTCGAGCGGGTGCACGGAGCAGATGAGTAGATGAGTGGAGAGGGCAGAAGAAGAACCGGGGTCGTTTTTAAAGGAAGGACGTAATACTCAAGATGCTCACCATAGGGGGGGTCTGAACAAAAGCCTTCTTTTTCCACACTTTTAGAGAGATGGAGAATCCCCCCCACCCACCACCTTTCTCCTCCTGGCTGAACGACATGGCTTTGTTTCAAAACCTAGAGAAGATGAAGTTTGCTCTCAGAGGGGTTAGTGAGGGGTTTCTAAAGAAGAAGCAGCCTTTTATTTCCTAATTGAAGAGTCTCTGTTCTCCCTCCTGAATTACTTGCTTAATTGACAAAGTCCGGTGATGTGTGCGTGTGTGTGTGTGTGTGTGTGTGTGTGTGTGTGTGTGTGTGTGTGTGTGTGTGTGTGTTCCAGCTATAACCTACCAGTGGCCACGTTTCATCTGTCAGTTAAATTACACCAAATAATTAGATTAGATTCAACTTTATCGTCATTGGGTAGAGTCAAAGTACAAAGACAACCAAATGCAGTAGAGCAAAAAGAGCAGAAAAGCTTCTTGAAGTAAAAGTACTTGTCATGGAACGGCGCTGGAGGTTGGACCCAGAAGAAGATGACGACACAGGATATACGATAAAGTGATTTAATTCGTGAAACTATATACAATAATTGGTCAAGTGACAACAGGAGGGGGGTGTGTTGAGTAGTGTCGGCCAAATGAAGCTTCATGAACCAGTATCTTTATGTTCTGAGCCCACTAGATGGCGCTCTTGGTTTTAAGAGAAAGGCCTAAGGCGTTGCAGTTCAGTGTGTTCTCAACCAGTTGTTGACCAGAGAGCGCCATCTAGTGGGCTCAGAGAATAAAGACACTGGTTCATGAAGCTTCATTCAGCCATCACTATAAAACACCATGGATGGTTATTCTTCCAGGTGTGTATGCGTGTGGAAGCACCAGAGACACAAAATAACCCCCAAATCCCAGAAAAAGTGAAACTGATGTTCGGTAAGGTGCCTTTGTTGTTGTTATGAGGATAAATGAGACCTTTAGCGTCATATAACACTAATAATTTGGTAATTTGGTTAAAAAGAAACTCATATTTCAGATATAGGCCCTAGACATTTATTTTAAAGGGGTCAGATTTGACCCGAGGACACCAGGAGGGTTAAAATACACAATGTGAAGTATTTCTGTTTGTTCTGTGACGTTAACCCTCCTGTTGTTCTCGGGTCAAATCTGACCCCTTTAAAAAAAATGTCTATATTTGAAATATGAGTTTCTTTTTAACCAAATTACCACAAAAATGGATTGGAGTCCATACAACGCTCTTTGCAAATACAATTAATCACTTTCATTCCTTTGATCTTAACTATTAGTCAAAATAATTCATAATTTCTGCTTCTTTAACTCAAATATTAGGTCTAATTCTATATAAATGAAGGTTGTTGACCATGACTTCCAAAAAGTAGTAAAACTAGTAAGGTGGTGTTAGTGGAAATTAGAAAAAAAGTCCCAAAAAAGGGACAAAAATGTCAAATTTGTCAGTTTTTGGCTCGGAAGGACAACACAAGGGTTAAAGAAAACTTGCCGTCTATTACGTATTTGTATAACTGGACACAAACCCCGGCATCCTGGGTGAAAGTCCGTTGTGTGTGTTCCTTATGCTGAGTTCTGCGCTGAGTTTGCTCCTGTCATACCGAGCACGGCCACTAGAGGGCGCTGTCTGTGAGCAGAAAGGAGTCGGAACCAACGACTCACGGGGGCGTTATATCAAAAAGTTCCCTCCAAAAACGGCATCCTCCAAAATGACTTAAACACCTCTCTTCAGCTTTTTTTCAACAAAAATACTGAATATATAGAAAATTCTGCAGAAATGTTAACAGTGTGCCTACTCCTTGGTGCACATCCGCATAGCAATACAGCTTAATCAAAAATAATAAAAGTGTCTTAACCCTTCAGAGATAGATATAACTTTTTAAAACCTATTTGAGACGTTTCTGTTTCCCAGAGACAGCTATGACGTAGCGAGCGCTAAACCAACCAGACTCACTCTTCTTCTCCTTCTTCCTCCTCTCCTCCTCCTCCAAGTCTGTGTTCTACAACAGCTCTTGGTGTTGAAGTCAGTTAGGAGAATATAATATTCTTTCATATACTCTCATGCAGGACTGTGTTGTGTGGTCTGAATAACTGTTAGTATAATATATTATTTCATGTATATTGTATGTATATATATTGTTTCCTAGTATTTCATTATATTTATATTCTGTGCTGTGTGACTGATTTAGCTGCTGTAACTATAATTTCCCACTTTATTGGATCTATCTATCTATCTATCTATCTATCTATCTATCTATCTATCTATCTATCTATCTATCTCTCTCTATCTATCTATCTATCTATCTATCTCTCTCTCTATCTATCTATCTCTCTCTCTATCTCTCTCTCTATCTATCTATCTATCTATCCATCTATCTATCTATCTATTCTCAAGTCAATACAAACCTTTCTTTTGGTGGAAATGAACGGAATGACCCCATAAAGACCGACGTTGGCGAAATCTCAGAGACTTCCAGCTGTGGCGCTGCCCGTCGATGTTGTGTCACCTCGTGTAGGGCGTCATCCAATCGGAGCAAGGCGAACCTCTCCCACGTCTCACCTGTTCCCCCCCCCGTCATCATCTTGCATGACATCGGCACACTGGCCAAGTATCTCTCTGCCAAAGGATTTGAACGCCGCTATTAAAGTCATGAAACATTAACGGCGCTGAGAGCAATTATGTCTCTCCATAGCCAGAGGGCTGCGTTCATTCATTATGCATCTGTTGCTCCCCAACACTCCTCTCCCCTCCATGTCCGGCTTTCAAACTGCGGAGCAGGTTAGAGCCCGAGTGTTGCCGGCTGAGATCTTGCCACTATTAAGAGAATTAAATCCAGCTAAGAGGGCCTCTCAGAGAGAACATAAATTCTCCATTATCTCCACTTCTTGGTGGCCTCCTGCATCCCTCTCCTCCAGCAGCGGCAGGCGCTGATGTTTTTACTGCCGTGTTCCCATTTACCCTCAGAACTCGTCTGCAGGAGACCCTTAAAGCCCCGCCGGATAAACACTAGATGGGTTGTAAGAGTGCTTCAGTCTCTTTTCCCCTCTGTTTTTCGTCTCCCCTTAATGTTTTGTTTGTGACACAAAAAAACAACAACACATTAACATAAAAGCCTGCTGTGCCTGCAGAGGTTGATGATGCTGCCGCTGCAGGAAGTGATGTGCTGACATATTGTACGGCTTTTTGTTTTCCTATTTTTTTGATGTTCCCTTTCTTTTCATGGATTTAGAACTGAAGTCTCTCTGTGTTATATGAGAGCACTGTTTATCTGTGTAAAGTGGCTTGAAATGTACTTTATGGAGACACTCTGAAGCCCATTAATGCCATGAATAATGTATTACATATGACTTCATAATGCATGATGTTGTATGACAATACATAAACCCTAACTATGATCATTGCATAAGGTCAAATATAAAGAAGGTTCCTAATTACTGTATGCATTTTGCATTAAAAGTTAAAAAAGTCTGAATATAATCAATAACAAATAAAAGTCCAAAGATATTGAATAAAAGTCTGGATTTATTGAATGAAAGTCCGAATGTATAGAATGAAAGTTGGAGTATGTAAAGTGAAAGTTTTAAAATAAGGAATTAAAGTCTAAATTTATGGACTATTATTCTGAACATATTGAATGAAAGATCGATGCGAATCATTCGTCAGCGGGTGGCAGACCAGAGTCTTTTCTCCAGGAAGTAATAATTGATTTGTTAGCTCAAAATTCTGAATATATGGAAGCAAAGTGAAAATATGAAAAGTCCAAAAATATTGAATAAAAGTCTGAATTTATTGAATGAAAGTCTGAATGCATGAAGTAAAAGTCTGACTATATGTAATGAAAGTTGGAGTATATTAAAATATAGAATTAAAGTCTGAATTTATGAAATATTCTGAATATATTGAATGAAAGATCGATGCAAATCATTCGTCAGCGGGTGGCAGACCGGAGTCTTTTCTCCAGGAAGTAATAATTGATTCATTAGCAATCTCTACCCCCCCCCCCCCCCGCAGGCCTGTTAGACCTCAGAATCAGAATCAGAATCAGAAATACTTTATTGATCCCCGAAGGGAAACTCTGTGTCACAGTAGCACCAGTAGTAAGAAGACAGAGACGCAGCACTGCAACAAGCAGCTTGCACGTTAGCGCATGCACACTCTTCACTTCAGATGCATCAGGAACAGATTCAGAAACAGCATTATAGCAACATAGAGTACAAGACATAACTACATCACAACATAGAGTACAAGACATAACTACATCACAACATAGAGTACAAGACATAACTACATCACAACATAGAGTACAAGACATAACAACATCACAACATAGAGTACAAGACATAACAACATCACAACATAGAGTACAAGACATAACAACATCACAACATAGAGTACAAGACATAACAACATCACAACATGGAGTACAAGACATAACAACATCACAACATGGAGTACAAGACATAACATCACAACATAGTGTACAAGACATAACTACATCACAACATAGAGTACAAGACATAACAACATCACAACATAGAGTACAAGACATAACAACATCACAACATAATGCGCAAGACATAACAACATCACAACATAGAGTACAAGACATAACAACATCATAACATAATGCACAAGACATAACAACATCACAACATAGAGTACAAGACATAACAACATCACAAGATAGAGTACAAGACATAACAACATCACAACATGGAGTACAAGACATAACAACATCACAACATGGAGTACAAGACATAACAACATCACAACATAGTGTACAAGACATAACTACATCACAACATAGAGTACAAGACATAACAACATCACAACATAGAGTACAAGACATAACAACATCACAACATAATGCGCAAGACATAACAACATCACAACATAGAGTACAAGACATAACAACATCACAACATAATGCACAAGACATAAGAACATCACAACATAGAGTACAAGACATAACAACATCACAACATAGAGTACAAGACATAACAACATCACAACATAGAGTACAAGACATAACAACATCACAACATAGAGTACAAGACATAACAACATCACAACATAGAGTACAAGACATAACAACATCACAACATAATGCACAAGACATAACAACATCACAACATAGAGTACAAGACATAACAACATCAAAACATAGAGTACAAGACATAACAACATCACAACATAATGCACAAGACATAACAACATCACAACATAGAGTACAAGACATAACAACATCACAACATAGAGTACAAGACATAACAACATCACAACATAGAGTACAAGACATAACAACATCACAACATAGAGTACAAGACATAACAACATCACAACATAATGCACAAGACATAACAACATCACAACATAGAGTACAAGACATAACAACATCAAAACATAGAGTACAAGACATAACAACATCACAACATAATGCACAAGACATAACAACATCACAACATAGAGTACAAGACATAACAACATCACAACATAGAGTACAAGACATAACAACATCACAACATAGAGTACAAGACATAACAACATCACAACATAGAGTACAAGACATAACAACATCACAACATAATGCACAAGACATAACAACATCACAACATAGAGTACAAGACATAACAACATCACAACATAGTGTACAAGACATAACAACATCACAACATAGAGTACAAGACATAACAACATCACAACATAGAGTACAAGACATAACAACATCACAACATAGAGTACAAGACATAACAACATCACAACATAGAGTACAAGACATAACAACATCAAAACATAGAGTACAAGACATAACAACATCATAACATAATGCACAAGACATAACAACATCACAACATAGAGTACAAGACATAACAACATCACAACATAATGCACAAGACATAACAACATCACAACATAGAGTACAAGACATAACAACATCACAACATAGAGTACAAGACATAACAACATCACAACATAGAGTACAAGACATAACAACATCACAACATAGAGTACAAGACATAACAACATCACAACATAGAGTACAAGACATAACAACATCACAACATAATGCACAAGACATAACAACATCACAACATAGAGTACAAGACATAACAACATCAAAACATAGAGTACAAGACATAACAACATCACAACATAATGCACAAGACATAACAACATCACAACATAGATTACAAGACATAACAACATCACAACATAGAGTACAAGACATAACAACATCACAACATAGAGTACAAGACATAACAACATCACAACATAGAGTACAAGACATAACAACATCACAACATAATGCACAAGACATAACAACATCACAACATAGAGTACAAGACATAACAACATCACAACATAGTGTACAAGACATAACAACATCACAACATAGAGTACAAGACATAACAACATCACAACATAGAGTACAAGACATAACAACATCACAACATAATGCACAAGACATAACAACATCACAACATAGAGTACAAGACATAACAACATCACAACATAGAGTACAAGACATAACAACATCACAACATAACTATCACAACATAGAGTACAAGACATAACAACATCACAACATAGAGTACAAGACATAACAACATCAAAACATAGAGTACAAGACATAACAACATCACAACATAATGCACAAGACATAACAACATCACAACATAGAGTACAAGACATAACAACATCACAACATAGAGTACAAGACATAACAACATCATAACATAGAGTACAAGACATAACAACATCACAACATAGAGTACAAGACATAACAACATCACAACATAGAGTACAAGACATAACAACATCACAACATAGTGTACAAGACATAACAACATCACAACATAGAGTACAAGACATAACAACATCACAACATAGAGTACAAGACATAACAACATCATAACATAGAGTACAAGACATAACAACATCACAACATAGAGTACAAGACATAACAACATCACAACATAGAGTACAAGACATAACAACATCACAACATAGTGTACAAGACATAACAACATCACAACATAGAGTATACAAGACATAACAACATCACAACATAGAGTACAAGACATAACAACATCACAACATAGAGTACAAGACATAACAACATCACAACATAGAGTACACAATTTCAATCCAATTTAGGTAGATTCGGCGAAATTTGACCAAATCAATGTCCGTCAATCAATTCCACTCGTCCTCAGTGTCACACGTGCTAATATGATATAATATGATATAAGAGCAGATGAAGCAACCATTGCTGCAACTGCAGGTTGAGACGGCTGTTTAAGTGATTCTGTTGGAAGTGAATTCCTCTCTCTCTCTCTCTCTCTCTCTCTCTCTCTCTGCGTTCCTTCTCCGGTTCTCCGCGGGAACCCATAACCTCTGCTGGCAGGCGGCGGCTGGTGGGGTGGGGAGGGGGATCGGGGAGGCAGGAGGTTACAGGAAACACGAAGGGGGCACAATGCGGAGGATTACGGATCAGCTGATTAGGCACTTGCTGTGTAATCTTAAATAAAAAAAGGATATGAAATCACTTGCTCTACAGCCGTGGAAGTGATTTCCCTCACAATGGGGGCTACCTTCCGCTAATCAGCTTTGTGCCGCGGAAAAGCCGACGAGTATATTTGGCCCTTTGTGCCGCGGTGATAATGTGAGCGAGGCGACGCTCGGGATCCTTTTGAATGCAGCTCTCCCTCCTCACTCGCTCGTCCTCTCTCTCCTCCTCAAGTTATCAGCTACCTCAACAGTTCCTCCAGCTTCTTTTTCTTCTTCTCCTTCTTTCATTCTGCAGCGAAGGAAACGGCTTTTTTATTTTTTTATCTGTCCAGGGCTTATTTGACGGCGAGGTACACCCAAGAGGATTGATCGAGACTATTGACTCCCCCCCGTGCCAGAACACATTCATTCACCCCCCCCCCTCGGCAGAGGCACCGAGGTCAGGTCACAAGTATCTGTACTTCTACTTGAGTATGGGAAGTGAGTACTTTTGCCATCTCTGCTGGAATAGCTTGCAAAACAATCCCTTATTCTAGTCCAAAAGTATTCTGGAATTAGTCTGAAATTGGAAAAGATAAAGTGTGTACGTCATGTTATCTGGAACCCATTAATAACATATTTCAAAAAACATATAAATCCCTTCCTGAGATTTCCTAAAGGCATGAAAAGTTCAGAATTCAGTTCACTTAAGTCACTTAAATCTCATGAAATCTGATACAACTGATATATGAAATTATACTTTAATCAGAAGTCATCATTCGTTCATTCATTTAAAACCTCACTTTTGAAAGTTTTTGTCTTCAGGCTTTACACAAAATACTCTTAACAGTGAATACACAATCATTAAAACCCATTCTCAGGGGGAATAATTAGATTTGGGTCGGTTCTGCCTGCAGGGCGAGTGGAAAGTAGTTTGAGTTAGCAGCACTGATCATAAAATTAAAAATCGACGTGCTGTGTGTTATTTCCTCGTGTTTAACCTGCACAGCTGCTCTGTGCGGGTCGGAGTCTCAAAGTTTTTCGGTCCGAAAGCTGAAGTACTGAAGCTGCGCTGCTGCAGGAACACGTCTTTCTGCTCGCTCATTAGGACTTTGGCACACAAGAAGCCCCTGGGCCTCTGGGTAATGAAGGACCCCACGGACTTGTGGGTAATTGGGCTGCAAGAGTAGAGTACAGGTGAACCAGCTTGTCTGAAATGTTCTGGTTGGCCAATCAGCTGGCACCTCCGCTTTAGCCAAGTGAACAGCGGGCGATAGGGGGGGCCGGGGGGCCTCCAGGGACCGAAAAGTAAGTGAGAACGCTGCAGGAAAGTTTTTGAAAGAAGTGATGCCAAAATGTTGCAAATTAAAAAAAAAGTATCCATACCTGTCGTGTTTAACTGCTGCTTTTCTCTCTTTCGCCCTTGGTCTTCACTCCCATAACAATAGGAAGTCTTACAGATGGTTGTTTAGCGAGAGAACAGGACTGACAGGCTGCTTTGGTCGCGAGCCAGCTCCTGATGTTGTTGTGGAACGCTATAGCCGGGCTAGCATCGCGGTTTGTTTCGCCTCGAGGGAAAAAGCTGCAGGGGGGAACCCAACCGGGAGCGCTCTGCGACTGAATCCTCAATTAAGGCAGACTTGTCTAAAGAAATTGCAGCGGAGATCCGATCCGCTGACAAGCTGGCCTCCCCACGGTGACAGCTTAATCATAGCGGTGCAGAAAAACACTCGGGGTTGGTTCAGTCACAGATTTGGGAGAGAGAGAGAGAGAGAGAGAGAGAGAGAGAGAGAGAGAGAGAGAAAGAGAGAGAGAGAGAGAGAGAGAGAGAGAGAAAGAGAGAGAGAGAGAGAGAGAGAGAGAGAAAGAGAGAGAGAGAGAGAGAGAGAGAGAGAAAGAGAGAGAGAGAGAGAGAGAGAGAGAGAAAGAGAAGAGATGAGAGAGAGAGAGAGAGAAGAGAGAGAGAGAGCATGAGAGAGAGAGAAAGAGAGAGAGAGAGCATGAGAGAAGAGAGAAAGAGAGAGAGAGCATGAGAGAGAGAGAGAGAGATGAGAGAGAGAGAGAGAGAGAAAGAGAGAGAGAGAAAGAGAGAGAGAGCATGAGAGAGAGAGAGAAAGAGAGAGAGAGCATGAGAGAGAGAGAGAGAGAGATCATGAGAGCATGAGATAAAGAGAGAGAGAGAGAAAGAGAGAGAGAGAGAGAGAGAGAGAGAGAGAGAGAGAGAGAAAAGAGAGAGAGAGAGAGCATGAGAGAGAGAGAGAGATCATGAGAGCATGAGATAAAGAGAGAGAGAGAGAAAAGAGAGAGAAAGAGAGAGAGAGAGAGAGAGAGAGAGAGAGAGAGAGAGAGAGAGAGAGAGAGAAAGAGAGAGAGAGAGAGAGAAAGAGAGAGAGAGAGCATGAGAGAGAAAGAGAGAGAGAGAGAGAGAGAGAGAAAGAGAGAGCATGAGAGAGAGAGAGAGAGAGAAAGAGAGAGAGAGAGAGCATGAGAGAGAGAGAGAGAGAGAGAGAGAGAAAGAGAGAGAGAGAGCATGAGAGAGAAAGAGAGAGAGAGAGAGAGAGAGAGAAAGAGAGAGAGAGAGCATGAGAGAGAAAGAGAGAGAGAGAGAGCATGAGAGAGAGAGAGAGAGAGAGAGAGAGAGAGAGAGAGAGTGTAGTGGCGTGCTGGGACTAGGTTGTGATTTGTCATCCCGCTGCCAGTGTTTGGAGTTCCCTTTAAAGACCCCTTGACAGCGGCCCCCGTTTGAGCCGCGACATCCATCATTTTCCTTTGTGGCTCATTGGCTTGCTGCCCCCCTGCCATCCAAGACAAACCTCCCCCGTGATGCCAAAGGAAGCGAATAAAGGTGACAGCGGGTTTTACGGGAGGCCGGATCGCTCGGGAGGAGAGCTGACGGGGACACCTCTGAGCCTCTGCAGCCTGCAGCACGCTGATGGTTTGATGTCCCGCTTAGACCCTCCGTCACCTCCGTCACCCTGATCTGGTTAGACATGTGATCAGGTTAGGCCTGCAGCGAGTAGGGCTGCAACCAGGGGCGTAGCAGAAGTGTGTGTGGGGGGGCGCAGACTGTCTTTATTGAAAGGTCCTTTACCATTCGTCTCTCCAAATCGCCGATTCCAAGTAGCTACATGTGATTTATGATTGATGGAAACACTGACATTTCCATAGAGCGTTCCAATGGGAGACCTGCTAATAATTTAACCGGCCACATGGCGGTAGAGCATAAACAATGTGCAAAAACATCTAAATATAATTAATTTTAATGTATACTTTTTTATTAATCCCCAGTGGGGAAATTACAATACACACTCTGTTGTTATTACACACTACACACAAGACTGAAATACACACACACAGTCCGTACGGGGACTTGAACCAGCAACTCTCCGGTTTATAACCTGACTACCTACGGACTAAAACCCAACTCTCCATCACTGAAAGGTATGTTGGAACTATTTAGTGCGACAGGGTGCTGTGTGTGTGTGTGTGTGTGTGTGTGTGTGTGTGTGTGTGTGTGTGTGTGTGTGTGTGTGTGTGTGTGTGTGTGTGTGTGTGTGTGTGTGTGTGTGTGTGTGTGTGTGTGTGTGTGTGTGTGTAGGCGGGTCTGAGGGCATGCAACCAATGATTATTTTCATTGTCGATTATTTTCTCTATTAATCGACCAATTGTTGTAGATTATGTGTATTCTTGTGTCCCTTAAAGCAACTATAGAGAACTTTTTGTAACTTAAAATATCTTGTTCCCTAAACTTGTAACACTAGAGAACTTTTCCAACGTAACTTAAAATATCCTTAAAATTGTTCATAAACATAATGGGACATAGGGTACATAGTGGACATAATGGGACATAGTGGGACATAATGGGACATAATGGGACTTAATGGGACATAGTGGGACATAGTGGGACATAATGGGACATAGTGGGACATAGTGGGACATAATGGGACATAGTGGGACATAGTGGGACAATTCCACTACCAACATGTAGTGGACCGAAGAGGAAAACTGACATAGTGTTACTAACATTGTGATCTGAACTCTGCGTTCTCCGAGATCTGGTTCTGCTTTCAGACTCAACTCACAGGCGGGGGGGGGGCAAGCCTGTAGGCCAGTGTTTGTCAAATGGGGGTACCCCAAGGGGTACTTTGGAGGACTGCAATGGGTACATGAACACTTTTAAAGTTTTTGTTGGTGTTTGTGTACTTTTAAATGTCTTGCCAAATGAATTAAAGGCCTTTTAAAAAAAAATATTTTTTTATAACCAGCCTTGATGCCCTGGGTATGTTTTTCTAATTACTTTTTTTTGTCATAACTCTTCCTCCTCTCTGTAATCCATTAGTTGTATGGTCTTTAAATGTCAGAAAACGATCTGTTTTTCCCCAAAAGCCCAAGACAACGTCCTCAAATGTCTCGTTCTGTCCCCAGCACAAAGAGATTCAGTTTACTGTCACAGAGGAGAGAAGAAACTAGAACAATATTCACATTTAACACGCTGGAATCAGAAGCTTTTGTTTTCTGACATTTTATAGACCAAATAACTAATCGATTAAGAATATTTGACACAATGAACATAATCGTTAGTTGCTGCCCTAGTTTTTTGCTTCTTGAAAAGTTAGTTTGTACCTGAGAATAAAACAATAATGAATAAAATTAATATACATATATCTGAATAGTAACAATAATAATAATAGTGAATATATTTGAAGTCTTTTATATAGACCTTAGTGGTCCCTAATACTGTATCTGAAGTCTCTTTTATATAGACCTTAGTGGTCCCTAATACTGTATCTGAAGTCTCTTTTATATAGACCTTAGTGGTCCCCTAATACTGTATCTGAAGTCTCTTTTATATAGACCTTAGTGGTCCCCTAATACTGTATCTGAAGTCTCTTTATATAGACCTTAGTGGTCCCTAATACTGTATCTGAAGTCTCTTTTATATAGACCTTAGTGGTCCCCTAATACTGTATCTGAAGTCTCTTTTATATAGACCTTAGTGGTCCCCTAATACTGTATCTGAAGTCTCTTTTATATAGACCTTAGTGGTCCCTAATACTGTATCTGAAGTCTCTTTATATAGACCTTAGTGGTCCCTAATACTGTATCTGAAGTCTCTTTTATATAGACCTTAGTGGTCCCTAATACTGTATCTGAAGTCTCTTTTATATAGACCTTAGTGGTCCCTAATACTGTATCTGAAGTCTCTTTTATATAGACCTTAGTGGTCCCTAATACTGTATCTGAAGTCTCTTTTATATAGACCTTAGTGGTCCCCTAATACTCTTATCTGAAGTCTCTTTTATATAGACCTTAGTGGTCCCCTAATACTGTATCTGAAGTCTCTTTTATATAGACCTTAGTGGTCCCTAATACTGTATCTGAAGTCTCTTTATATAGACCTTAGTGGTCCCTAATACTGTATCTGAAGTCTCTTTTATATAGACCTTAGTGGTCCCTAATATTGTATCTGAAGTCTCTTTATATAGACCTTAGTGGTCCCCTAATACTGTATCTGAAGTCTCTTTATATAGACCTTAGTGGTCCCTAATAAAGTATCTGAAGTCTCTCTTATATAGACCTTAGTGGTCCCCTAATACTGTATATGAAGTGTCTTTTATATAGACCTTAGTGGTCCCCTAATACTGTATCTGAAGTCTCTTTCCCAAAATTCAGCCTTGGTGCAGAATTCCAGCCACTAGAGCAAGTCCCACAATGAGCTCTCCTTAGTATGTGCCATTTCTGAGTCTGTAGCTTTTGAGGAGGGGGGGGTTGTGGCTTCGACCAACTGCCACTTTGCTTGTTTGAAAGCCATGATGTCTCTCTCTCATGGGTGGGCCAAATTCTCTGGGTGGGCAAAGCAGAGAAAGGGGAGGTAACCTCACCCCTTATGACGTCATAAGGAGTAAGATTCCAGATCGGCCCATCTGAGCTTTCATTGTCTCAAAGGCAGAGCAGGATACCCAGGGCTCGGTTTACACCTATTACCATTTCTAGCCACTGGGGGGCCATAGTCAGGCTGGGGGGGACTCATATTAATGTTAAAAAACCTCATAAAGTGACATTTTCGTGCCATGGGACCTTTAATCACTAGTTGCTCCACAGGCGTGCAACCTCTAATAAACGGCAAATTGTAAGTCGCTTTGGATAAAAGTGTCAGCTAAATGACATGTAATGTAATGACATGCAATGTAATGTAATGTAATGTAATGTAATGACATGTAATGTAATGTAATGTAATGACTTGCAATGTAATGTAATGTAATGATGGACTCTTCAGAAGAGGTCGTTATCTTCACTCGATTCGCCGGACGCCACGATCTTCCGAACACCGTCATAGGAGAAATCCAGAGAGAGCTGCGTGGAGCTGATAGTCTTCATTAGCTTTGTAGCAACTCCTTCGGCAACAGCTTGAATGTAACAGACGTTCATTAATATCAAAAAGTTACGGACTGAAGCTTTAAAGATGAGATCTTTGAGATGGATCATTTGGGTCGTCAGTGTGCCTGAAGGAGATTTCCGTCTCGTGAGACGTTCATGGATGGTCAAAAAACACCAGGCGGCACGACGATCTGCCTCCTCGTGTGCTGAGATTTCCACCATCTGAAACCGAAGTGAAGGATTGTGGGAGAGACACCGTAAATATGACAAGGGTAATCCTGAGAAAGCACAAACGATGATGAAATCTACCACCGAGAGAAAGAGAGAGAGAGAGAGAAAGAGATGGAGAGAGAGATGGAGAGGCGAACAAAGCGGTAATATATGGACAATGAGGAGGGAGCTGGTGAGCTGCGCCACATCCAGATATGCATGAGGCATGAATCAATATTTATTGCACATAAAGGAGCAATTTTTCCACCATGAATGATTAAACTTCCCAAAGACGGCTGCAGTCGGGCCGTATTATCGCGTTCTTATTCAAACTGATAAATAAGGAATTACACCGGCAGCCGCGTGGCTGTGGATGTGGAAGTGGAAGTGGAAGTGGCGTCCTACACGAGCGAATGTTTACAAAGTGCACAGGTTATTATTATCACCGTATCACATTCCCCCAGTTGTAGTTTGGCTCTGAATATTTCATATTTCTGCAAAGCATGCTGGGTGTGACAGAGGGAATGAGAGAGAGTGTGTGTTTGCGGAGTGATTACTTTTTTTGTCGAGTAGAATTTACAGCTGATTTTCCTGAAATTATAAATGGCTCGACTGCTTTATTCATTCATAAATCAGATCATCAATCAACTTTCTTTCTTTTCTTTTTTTTTTATTGTTTCAACTTCCACGCTGGCGGAAAACAGTTTAGCAATGATGGATGGAGCTCCGACAGTTGGATCTGTCTGATTTTTTGCTCCAGTCTGAATAAACTACTCGCTGCACATTCCTGTAGACAGTCAGCTTTAATGAGTTCCCTATATAGATTTCTTCCATTGAGTCTGTTTATGCTTCTAAGACGAATCAGGGCTCGTGCTCTTAGACACACACCACATGTAAATATATGCACAGCAGGAGAAGAATCGACCTGCAGTATCTCGGCTCCGTATTCAGATCCCAGATCTGAGGGTCATTACGTTTTTTCAGTGTTTTCAAAAGGTAAAATCCGTAGACATTTAACCTTGTGTTGTCCTCCCAGGTCAAAAAAATGACAAAAAATTGACATTTTCGTCCCTTTTTCAGACTTTGTTTTTAGTTTCCACTAACACCACCTTACTAGTTTTACTACTTTTTGTAATCCATGGTCAATAACCCTTATTTATATACAATTAGACCTAATATTTGAGTTAAAAAAGCAGAAATTATGAGTTATTGTGACTAATAGTTAAGATCAGAGGAATGAATGTGATCAGATGTATCCCTCTTGAAAGCCCTGTTTTTAGAACTTATACTGTATGTATACAGCTTTGAGGATGCCTGTTTAATGGGCAAAATAGTTTTTTCTTAGAGGAATAACAGCTCTGTTGTGTCTATAGTAGGAAAACAGAGTCAGAGTTCCCATTTTTATCTCCATCAAAGAGGTGGAAGGGCGTAGCATGGACAAAGGGCCATCGAAGTCAGCGAAAACCCCGAAACTGGAAACAGCTGGATTGGCCGGCAGAGGTCTTCGGTGCGCCTGCTCTATGGGCTGCACAGTCGGGAAGCAGCTCCGATCAACCAGGTTAGTTTTGGCTCCATGAACTCTCATAGGAATGAACGCTGTATCCAGGTTTTATTCTACATCCATAGTTAGCATGCTAATCATAATTAGCACACAGCTGAGGCTAGTGGGAAGATCATTAGGGGGAATATGAATGTCTGAAGCGGTTGAGATACATGAAAGAGTAGGGACATTTGTTGACGCTCAGCTCTCGATGATTGGAGATTCAGACATTTATTGAAATGGAAGTGTATCTGTTCTTTGAGACGGATGACTTTAAACTATTTAGACAACAGTCAGCATGTCGTCACAGTCCGTTTTCAAGTAGTCAAACAGTGCGGGAGAGTTACTAAGTGAACTGACAGGCGGAGCAGCTGTGTTTGAGCGAGGCCACATGGATGTAAAAACAGTGCTGATGGTGTGTTTAATTCCCATTTGGGGAGAACAAAAAAAATCCCCTAATGATGCAATCATGCAGGAGTCTGCCGCCCGCCAATCACCTGTCACATTATGAAAAGCGCTGTTTGTGGTTTTAATCTCACTGCCATTCAACAATTTTCTATGCAGAACATTAGAGCGTAAAATGAATTAATCAGAGGGAGAAGAAATCAATCGAGCCCTGACATTTCGAACCGCGCAGCACAACTCCTTTAACTAATACACACACATACACACACACACACACACACACACACACACACACACACACACTGTCAGGCATCGTTCATTCTGGCTGATTTGATTTCAAGCCTACAAACTGGGAATGCAGAAGTTGCAGGACTTAGCAGTAGTGAAGTGAAGAGGTTTTCTGCATCTACAGACAAACTGCAAACACAATCAGGGGGCTGACAGTTGGATCACCTGGCCGACCTATAGACACAATCAGGGGGCCGACAGTTGGATCACCTGGCCGACCTATAGACACAATCAGGAGGCCGACAGTTGGATCACTTGGCCGACATATAGACACAATCAGGGGGCCGACAGTTGGATCACTTGGCCGACCTATAGACACAATCAGGGGGCCGACAGTTGGATCACCTGGCCGACCTATAGACACAATCAGGGCCGACAGTTGGATCACCTGGCCGACCTATAGACACAATCAGGGCCGACAGTTGGATCACTTGGCCGACCCATGGACACAATCAGGAGGCCGAGAGTTGGAGCACCTGGCCGACCTATAGACACAATCAGGGGACCGACAGTTGGATCACCTGGCCGAACTATAGACACAATCAGGAGGCCGACAGTTGGATCACTTGGCCGACCTATAGACACAATCAGGGCCGACAGTTGGATCACTTGGCCGACCTATAGACACAATCAGGGGACCGACAGTTGGATCACCTGGCCGACCTATAGACACAATCAGGGGACCAACAGTTGGATCACCTGGCCGACATATAGACACAATCAGGGGACCGACAGTTGGATCACCTGGCCGACCTATAGACACAATCAGGAGGCCGACAGTTGGATCACTTGGCCGACCTATAGACACAATCAGGGCCGACAGTTGGATCACCTGGCCAACCTATAGACACAATCAGGGCCGACAGTTGGATCACCTGGCCGACCTATAGACACAATCAGGGGGCCGACAGTTGGATCACCTGGCCGACCTATAGACACAATCAGGGGGCCGACAGTTGGATCACCTGGCCGACCTATAGACACAATCAGGAGGCCGACAGTTGGATCACTTGGCCGACCTATAGACACAATCAGGGGGCCGACAGTTGGATCACCTGGCCGACCTATAGACACAATCAGGAGGCCGACAGTTGGATCACTTGGCCGACATATAGACACAATCAGGGGGCCGACAGTTGGATCACTTGGCCGACATATAGACACAATCAGGGGGCCGACAGTTGGATCACTTGGCCGACCTATAGACACAATCAGGGGGCCGACAGTTGGATCACTTGGCCAACCTATAGACACAATCAGGGGGCCGACAGTTGGATCACCTGGCCGACCCATGGACACAATCAGGGAGCCGACAGTTGGATCACCTGGCCGACCTATAGACACAATCAGGGCCGACAGTTGGATCACCTGGCCGACCTATAGACACAATCAGGGGGCCGACAGTTGGATCACCTGGCCGACCTATAGACACAATCAGGAGGCCGACAGTTGGATCACTTGGCCGACCTATAGACACAATCAGGAGGCCGACAGTTGGATCACTTGGCCGACCTATAGACACAATCAGGGCCGACAGTTGGATCACCTGGCCAACCTATAGACACAATCAGGGCCGACAGTTGGATCACCTGGCCGACCTATAGACACAATCAGGGGGCCGACAGTTGGATCACCTGGCCGACCTATAGACACAATCAGGGGGCCGACAGTTGGATCACCTGGCCGACCTATAGACACAATCAGGAGGCCGACAGTTGGATCACTTGGCCGACCTATAGACACAATCAGGGGGCCGACAGTTGGATCACCTGGCCGACCTATAGACACAATCAGGAGGCCGACAGTTGGATCACTTGGCCGACATATAGACACAATCAGGGGGCCGACAGTTGGATCACTTGGCCGACATATAGACACAATCAGGGGGCCGACAGTTGGATCACTTGGCCGACCTATAGACACAATCAGGGGGCCGACAGTTGGATCACTTGGCCAACCTATAGACACAATCAGGGGGCCGACAGTTGGATCACCTGGCCGACCCATGGACACAATCAGGGAGCCGACAGTTGGATCACCTGGCCGACCTATAGACACAATCAGGGCCGACAGTTGGATCACCTGGCCGACCTATAGACACAATCAGGGGGCCGACAGTTGGATCACCTGGCCGACCTATAGACACAATCAGGAGGCCGACAGTTGGATCACTTGGCCGACCTATAGACACAATCGGGGGACCGACAGTTGGATGGGACATGGGCCAAAAGAAATAATAATCACAGTACAGTAATAATCAAAGTACAAAAATAAATGTTTCCCAAAGATGGTTTCTGCCATATTAAGTTGTTCCAATCACACTGTTTGTTCAAGTCTTCATATTTCTATTTCAGTTTGGTTTTCATTAGTTATTTGATACTATAGAAATGGGGGTATAGCTCATGATTGACAGCTGGGATTGATTCGCGATTGGTTGGGCGGGTGTATGGGCGGGACATGGATACACTACTGCGCAGGCTCCAAAATTATAAGATGGCAGCGCCCGCATCTTGAATATTTATATTTATATATTTAGTGCGCAGAAGTACAGAAGGGAGAGGACAGGAGGGAGGGAGGGAGGGAGGGAGGAAGGGAGGGAGGGGCCAGATAGTCTCAGTTTTGTTTGAAATACTTGGAACGTCAACAAGAAGTAACGTCGCCCAACATCGCTTAGAGTACCTTTCACTATACCAACTGCAGCTGAGGCTCATGGGTATCGTAGTAACTAGAGCCATCCATCTTAACCTGTTTTATTTTATCAGTATATTACCATGTTTATACTATGACCTCTTTACCAAAGGGAAAAAACACTGAAGATGTGACCAAATATTATCATTATTTGAAAGATTTTATGTTAATGTGCAGTTACTGATAACCTTTAAGCCACAGTAACTGTTTACTTTGATAATCGAGCATCCAGCAGGTTAAATAAAACTCAATGTCCTTGTCAAGATGATGTCAAAATGATATTCATCAGTGTCTGAAGGCAGGTGAAAGCTTTAAATATTCATTTATTTATTCATTTTTCTTCTTTTGAGATGCAACTCTGAGCTTTTTGATATGGAAGATAACTGATTTCCTGCTTTTAGTCTTCCTGAGCGCGTCCCTGATGGATGTGTGTACATGCATGCGGCGGCGTATGAGTTTGGAACCATGATGGATGGCGGGGTGAAGAGCAAAGAGCATGAGACTGTGTACACCGGGACTCTGTACATCTCCATCCATCTCCTGTTAATGCAGCAGCTGCAGCACTGAGGCTTGGGGACACTTTGTTGACGTCCCAATGAATCTTGGGTGATTTTTCATGTCGAGTCACAGAGATCAAGCCCTCCTTGCCATAGAAGCCTTCGTCCTGATTGTTTTATACGCTTTGCTTCTGTGTTTCATTTTTTAATTCCCTTCTCCCTTCATTTGCACTTCCTTTCCCCCTACTTTCTTCATTCTTGTTACTTGTTTCCCATTTCCTTTCTATTGTATCTTTCCCTTTCCCCTTTTGTTTT
Source organism: Etheostoma perlongum (assembly GCA_026937815.1). Lineage (NCBI taxonomy): Eukaryota > Metazoa > Chordata > Actinopteri > Perciformes > Percidae > Etheostoma > Etheostoma perlongum. Next base: position 30,256,874 of record CM049380.1, read on the forward strand.
ATTACATCACCCTTGTGTCTCTTTGGGCTTTTTCTTAATCTGCCATCTTGTCTGTTTGTATGAAGCATCAGTCGCGTCCCACGGACTGTTCTAATTTGAAATGAAGTAGGGTTCTTTGGGAGTTGACTTGATGCCAAGCAGTCACACCCTCGATATCTACCAGGCTAAATATAGGGAGCTATTGGGGAGCTTTAGGGGGTAGGGGTCACCTGTAACTAGAGCTGGGCAATATATCAATATTACATTATTATATTGTGATATGAGACTAGATATGCTCTTAGATTTTGGATATCGTAATATGGCATAAGTGTTGTCTTTTCCTGGTTTTAAAGGCTGCATCACAGTAAAGTGATGACATTTTCTGAACTTAACAGACTGTTATTAACCTTTACCCACTTAGTCATTATATTCACATTACTGATGATTATTTACTAAAAATCCCATTGTGTACATATTTTGTGAAAGCACCAATAGTCAGCACTACAATATCGTTGCAGTATCAATAGAGCTCGGGTGAGAAGCTCAGTCATCCGAGAGGAGCTCGGAGTAGAGCCGCTGCTCCTTCACGTCGAAAGGAGCCAGTTGAGGTGGTTTGGGCATCTGGTAAGGATGCCTCCTGGGCGCCTCCCTAGGGAGGTGTTCCAGGCACGTCCAGCTGGGAGGAGGCCCCTGGGAAGACCCAGGACTAGGTGGAGGGACGTCCAGCTGGGAGGAGGCCTCGGGGAAGACCCAGAACTAGGTGGAGGGATGTCCAGCTGGGAGGAGGCCTCGGGGAAGACCCAGGACTAGGTGGAGGGATGTCCAGCTGGGAGGAGGCCTCGGGGAAGACCCAGGACTAGGTGGAGGGACGTGGAGCTGGGAGGAGGCCTCAGGGAAGACCCAGGACTAGGTGGAGGGACGTCCATTGGAGGGATTACATCTCCAACCTGGCCTGGGAACGCCTCGGGATCCCCCAGTCGGAGCTGGTTGATGTGGCTCGGGAAAGGGAAGTTTGGGGTCCCCTACTGGAGCTGCTGCCCCCGAGACCTGATACCGGATAAGCGGATGAAGATGGATGGATGGATATCGATATTGAGATATTTGGTCAAAAATATTGTTATATTTGATTTTCTCCATATTGCCCAGCCCTACATGTAACAATAGGAATATTACTGCATGTGGTACAGTTGTAACACTGAGCAAAGTTGTTGCACCTCGAGAAAAAGACATACATTATGGAAACAGGTGATTTTGTGAACATGTGTGCCAATGACATCAATAAGCATGGCGACAAGGAAAGTTCTGCAGATTCCTCGAAAAAACAAAATCGGTGGTGGGCATGATATCACGTCAGGTCGCGTGTCTTGTGTGTTTTTGTGACAAAACGTAGTTTGGAGAACAGTGGTCTACTGTACATCCACATAACGTTCCACTTCTGGGATTGCTCTTATTCTGTTGGAAATTCCGCTTTTCGGATGTCACGCTTTTCGGATGTCCAACACCTTCCTCTTCCTTTGTGTTGACGATTGTGTTTGGTTTAAAGAAATGCCAATAAACCAGAGCATGTTTTTCTCCCATCCTGAAATGCTGTGTTGACAAGCCAGACCCTCCTCTGCAGCGCTGTGGACGAAGGTCTGGCGATGCGAGACTAGGAGAGAAGAAGATCATCGGCATAAGCGCCGATACCATGGGTGCTCCAGAGCTCGAACACCCACGGAAAATACTGAGCACCAACATGTGCCAGACTGCCAGAAGGTCACATTCATTGAAAATTGAACATTGCAGTCAGTGCTAAGTGGAGCGTCTGTCATGGTGTGATTGGTTGTCTCTTCGGCCCCCTGCTCCATGTCCTATCCACCAATCACAGCGTCTCTCGGATGAAAGTCTGTATTTGTGAGAAGTGGCCGTGTCCTTTATTATTGAGTTAATAGGCGTATGTGTTCATGTCGGCAGCTGTCCTATAGGTAGGAAGATAGGAAGTTTGTAACCTGACTTGCCAGATGGTGTGTTAACCCAGAATCATCTGAGAACCAATTGTACCTGGCAGATGATTGGACGAACAATCTGTCTATCACGCCCGCCATTGTTGTTTTGATCGAACTTTATTTGACAGGACAGACGAAGACAGGAAGGGGGAGAAAGAAGGGGGAATGACATGCCTGAAGTTTCTGCCTTTTATATGCAAAGCAAGACACCCCCCTTCCTTTCCATCAGCAGCTTACATACTGTACCATCATACTGTATCATCATCAATGCAAAAGAAATCTGTGGGCATGAACATTTAATGCAACAACACATGAATTATTTCCATTCTGGAGATATTTGGGAGAAGCTGGATGAGCTGCAGTGGTGATGCTTGAGGAAAAGAGTACAGTGGAAGTAAAAACCAGGCAGCAGTAAACATGTCACCCCCCCCTGTCTGGGCCAATCACTGACTTCTTGTTTTGCACTTGTAGCTGGTGTCCCCCACTGGGCCAGAGTCATTTGAGATGTTGCAATGCAACTAAAATGAGACTCATCAACTTCCTCGATTTCTCCAAATCTGATGCTGCGAGAAATGAGAATCATACTGGATGATATTCCTTCATCCTGACATGTCAATTTGTCCAATTTAAAAACAAAAATATTTTCTGAAACCAGAGAAAAACCCGTTCCTGGAGGGGAATTATTTCAACCTGTTTCCAGTTTAAGTCAATTTGTGTGTTGGGACATCTGTGAAAAGAAGAATCAGCATCTGGAGGCGAGACAGAATAAGATAACAGCACAAGAATGAAGAGAAATGAATGTCTTAATGCGATCAGTGTCCGTGAGATATTGTGCGTGACAGATGGACAAACAAGGGTAAACGTGTTGTCTTTCAACCAATTTCATCATTACTGGAAACAAGCAGAGCTGCTTATTCCAGCAGGCTTCATCTGTGGCTGAAAGAGAGGACGCAGTAACACAGTAACAGTGACTGAACGGGATAAAGACACAAAACAAACGATGCAACGATCACCATGCGAGTGTTTCTGAGCGTTCAATAGAGACAGTATGGGAGGTGACAGGAAATGAGTGGAGAAAGTTTTGGGTGTGAGAGTGACATTCAACAAAAAACTACAAACATACACAAACCACACAAGATGCCAACAACATTATAAACACAACACATGACACACATCAACACATCAATGGAGACACTCCTTCCTGCAAAACCAATGCCAGGACCAATGCCAGACGTCCCCGGTTTCCGGGGACAGTCCCCGATTTTGGTGACCTGTCCCTGGCTGGATCTGTCCCCGGAAATGTCCCCGGTTTTCACTGTGACTGACAGACCCGATACTGGAATGAAAGAAAGAAAACTCTGACCAAACGGATCCGATCGAGCAGTGCTGCTCAGAGCTCAGAGATGTTTTAGAAAGCCGTATTTTACCATGCTAAAATCACTGATTATTTACATGGAGTCTGGTGGAGATATGCTGCTCTATACACGCTAAAATCACTGATTATTTACATGGAGTCTGGTGGAGATATGCTGCTCTATACACGCTAAAATCACTGATTATTTACATGGAGTCTGGTGGAGATATGCTGCTCTATACACGCTAAAATCACTGATTATTTACATGGAGTCTGGTGGAGATATGCTGCTCTATACACGCTAAAATCACTGATTATTTACATGGAGTCTGGTGGAGATATGCTGCTCTATACACGCTAAAATCACTGATTATTTACATGGAGTCTGGTGGAGATATGCTGCTCTATACACGCTGAAATCACTGAGTATTTACATGGAGTCTGGTGGACTTTTATGTTTTAAAAAAGGATCTTAATCTTTAACAGAAAGGTCAGCCTCCTTAGAAATCCTTTCCATAATGTTATCAGACACTTAGAATATTAATCTGAGTCTGTCAGCAGCAAAACAAGCACTTTATGAACGTAAATACAAGCTGGACAATTATCCCATTAACTTCCATTGTAGCTTGTTTCTCTGCTGCCGACTGCAGCGATCTCGTTTCATACTGCATCAATGTCAAAGGAACATCTTTCCTCAATAGTTTATATTGTATCAGATACTCAGATCTAGGTCTAGTGTCCCCGTCAAACATGACGTGTTTTGGAGGTATAAACGCTTCTGAGCTGAAAATGTCCCCGGATTTTGTCTGAGGAATTTGGTCACTTTACCTTAGCATCACTTTTTGACGCTCTGGCCCGGGATCGAGTTGGCGTCATTTTTTTTCAACATGCAGGGTGATACCACTTAGTTAGAGTTAGGAAAAGATCGTTGGTGGGGTTGCAAAATGTGACACATGATCCCCAATCTCCTGGGTCCTGTGTGGTTTGACCCATCCACCAACCCAACCTGCCTCCTCACTCGGACTTTTGATCTCTCATACTACTCGCTACCGTTGTCCCTTTTAATACTACGTCATCTTACAGCGCCGCGGTCGAGCTGCTGCTCTGCCTTCAGTCAGTCATAAGTTTTCCTTACTAAAGGTTGGTTTGGTAGAACTCTAATGTCTAATTTTTTTCATGCACTAGTTTTGCTTCTGTAAAACTGTTCCATTAGCAAACCAAAAAGTCCCAAGAGAATAGGTATTTGAATCATAAAGCTTAAGTTATGAGACAATCTACATAGTCTCCCATACAGACGCTAAAATGTGCCTTGTACGTCGGTATTTAACAAATTGTGAGTGAGAACGAGCGTTGTGATTGGTGGTCTGCATCTTAAACCGCCTCTGCATGGCCTGACTTTTTACCTTAGGTGAATCAACAAATTTACATCTAATTTAAGTCCTAAAAATTTAGCATTTTACGTCATGCTATTATCGTTAAAAGTGTCTGATGGAAAAGTGATAACTGATGTCATGATGGTGATGGCAGGTGGGTCAGACGTAGCTGATATAAGGGGGCGATAGAAATGTGTCAGCGATTCTTGCACAATATGTTGACTAGATTGTAGTCTTGATCAACAGAAGTACATTTCCATGGAAAATGTTTTTTTTTTTAATATTAATATTAATTTGTTTATTAATCCCCAGTGGGGAAATTACAATTTACACACTGCGTAAACACTTTGTTAGAAATCACACACAAGCCTGAAATACACACACATGCTCAGGACCTATACATGCACTAATGGAGACATGTCAGAGTGGGGGGGCTGCCAGCTGAACCAGCGCCCTGAGCGGTTGGGGGGGGGTACGGTGCCTTGCTCAAGAGCACCTGGCAGTGCCCAGGAGGTGAAGTGGCATCTCTCCAGCCAAAAAGCATGGCACCCGGTGCATTGCTTGCACGCGGGATGTCCTCTCTCTGTGTGTTACCGTGTTTAAACCCCTACGGAAACAACAACAGCTAGTATACATTCAGCTAGCAATCTACACACACTGAAAACTGCAACTTTTGAAGACAATTTGGATGGTGCAACAAGGTGGGGGCCTGCTTGGTTCTTTAAGGGAAGGATTGTAAAGATTTACAAAGAATATGTTTACGGCATCTCCAAAGTCAACTCATTCTCACTCCCATCTTGTAAAATACGGACGCTTGGTCAAGTGCCTTTGTCGTTGCTATTGACGCTAAAGGAGAGCTTTAGCGTCAATAGCACGCTTGGTCGGGACTATTGGCTTCCCTTTTGACACTGTTAGGTTAAGGAAAAGCTCGTTAAGGACACACGTGGGACACGACCCCCACTCCAACCTCCCTACGAGGAATTTCCCCCTTACATACTACTCACTAAACCCTAGATCTAGATGCTGCTCTCCCCGGTACGTTCTACACACACGATATATAATTATTTACAAAAATAGTTTTCCATGTGCATTTAGCCATCATTTTAATTGAAGTAACTATTATTATGAAAGCGTGTAATCTTCTGCTCTGCTGCTTGAAGCACGTCTGACTGTGAGCTATGCAATCAACCGGAGCCAAAGGTCGCTTCTCTGGTATCAAACTTCACCTGTTGCTTTAAGTTGCAGCAAAAAGGATACGAAGAGGATGTTCTTGTTAACGACACCCGGCTAAAGGGGAGCAATTAGGGCTAATAAAATGGCATTCACCTTTTAAACAAATGATGGGAAAGGTCGGCGGGCCTGCAGGTGTAATTGATCCGATGGCAGTTTCCCCTCAGTGTGAAGGTTAGCTGATGCTGACATTTGTTAGGATCATTTCCAGCCGTGGGTTCGAGCTGTACGGTGACATTTTACATTTGTTGTAGTTATTTTACCCCGACATGCTGTGAATGCACAACAGGAGGAATGTTCCTGGAGTGTTACGCCAATTTATCATTCCACTGTGCGGAGGTGTTACCTGCCATTCAGGACGCAGACATTTGTGTAATTCCGGTGTCACAAACAAAGTGGGCCTCAATAGCCTCATAATAGTTATTATAACAACATCTTCTTATTTTATTTAGACTTGAAGAAAAGGAAAATCCCGCACACTGCTCCTGCTGTTACGTTTTGGTCGCTTCATGAAGAGTATTTCAATCATGAACATAACAGCGGTCTTAACTTAGGAAACTTAGTGAATAGAAATATTAAGTTAAAAACAGTGGAGTAACCAGGTATTCCTGGTATAGGTATGACATGTATATATGTAGTATTGGAACTGAATCTGTAAATATGTAGCACTGTAGTCAATATCCACGACGTTCCACTTCCGGCATTGTTCAGGTTGAATAAATGAATGAATGAATGAATGAATGAATGAATGTGTTTATTGGTCGTACCAAAGGGTAGGGTCAGAAACTTCAGCTTATATCACCCCCCCCACACACACACACACACGTTTTTTAAGGAAATAATTGACAAGAAAAGAAAGATAATACAAATTATACCAAAAAGCAAAAAATATAAAACATATACCAAAAACCAAAGAACATATACACTTACCCAGATAACTTTCCACATATACTTACCCAGATAATCTTTTACATACATGTGTGTTTGCATATGCATGCACACACTTTTCTACAAACATACACGCCAGTGCCGATTTCTGAAATGTCAAAAAATGAATGGTCAAATACTATTGTGTTCACATTTTATTGACAAAAAATTCTTTAAAACACGTTCATCTCTTAAGTTTTCAACAAAGTTAGCTGGCTGAGAGTGGAAGTGCGATACTTTCAGTGCATATATATATAGTGTACACTATATACTTAAGACTAAGTGCACGTAGTAGGCAGTGGGGTACAGTCACTGGGTCGTTGTAAGCTGTCACAAGCCCAGTTGTTTTGAAACCACTGGCTTATAAAGTAGTACGAACAGAAAACCCTGTATCCGCTTTGAGCTTTCCAGCGAGCCTGCATGCACAGGCTAGATGTGGGGTAGGATTCTGGATCTGTTTAAATGCTGGAACACAAGGTAACAACACAGTAAAATGTATGTTTCCACTACCTGGGACTTTTAAAAGAGACAAGAGCAACGCTGGTATCTTCTCTCCTGCACACCGACACCGGCTGGGGGGGGAGGAGGGGGTTCTGCATGATGGACCTCATGTGTCCGTCTCTGCGGGGAAGGAAGATGGAGGGAGGGAGGAGGGGGGGGTGTTCTCCTCATCCAGAAATAATCCAATTCCACGGGAGGATGAACCAAACCTCCACCCTGCCGCTCTCAACTTCACCACCATGAAAAGAGCTTTAGAGTCAGAGGTTGCTGAGGAAAAACTGTGTGTGTGTGTGTGTGTGTGTGTGTGTGTGTGTGTGTGTGTGTGTTGCATGATGCCGAAAACAGGATCTTTCCCTCTGCGTGGATTTATTTCACAGCCCCTTTTTAAAAAGGGAATATGTATCCGTATGTACACACCGCCACCGACATGAGCGTCTAAAGATACCTGAAGTCATTCATTTTCAATGGAAGCGTCTCTCAGCTGCTCAGAAGGAGCGGCAAATCTGTCGGCGTCGCGTTTTGGGCGTTTTGAGCATCAATCAGAAAGTTTAAATTTTTCAACTTTATGGTAATGAGCTATGACGCGGTTCAGCGGTTAACGCCAGCCGCCAATCGGGATATAGACGTCCTTCACGCTGACTGATCCCAGAGAAACATATGTAAACATTTCCTCTCAGCAGGACATGTTGCACGGCGGTAATTGGTGCTCTTCATCATGATGAGTGGCCCTACTTTGGACAGCACGCTGTCCCGCCGCTCCGTGTCCAGCCTGTCCCGCCGCTCCGTGTCCAGCCTGTCCCGCTGGAACCTCTCGTCATCGAGCCGCCGCTGCTGCACCAGCCTGTGATACTCTCCGAGTTGATAACAGTCCTGGAGGGTGTTGTGAGCCCAAAATCTCTGCGTATGGCGTCTTTCTCCGCAAATGCAATACAGCAGCAGCACCAAACACAACTACTGTACTTCGCGAGGATCCATAATTATCCAATGATACACATAGAGGACAAGCGCGAAATTGTCACAAAAGCGGGAATGCAATTCAGTTGCTCACAACACCGATTTGACCGATTGCGCTGTACGAAGGCCGCCACGTCAGAGCGGCCGAAGCGTCTGGAAGCGTCCCCGTACTTTTTGACAAGCGTCCTTGGCGGAGCGGGCAGAGTTTTTTTGCAGCTCAAGTCGGTGGCGGTGTGTACGTACGGTAATGCTGGGACAGTTTGTCTTTTCATATTGATTTATACACACAGACACACACACACATACACGCAGATGAGCCAACTGATGCAACAGCTTGTTGTGACCCCAGTACAAATGAAAGTTATTTTCTTTCAAAAACACCAGAAAAAAAAGATTTTGTGTCTCTCCACATAGTCAGTCTGTCTCCTGCTCTCCGTTTCTGCTTTTGAAAAAAAAAAAACAAAGTGAAACCAAATGTATGTTATTTACCCAGGAGGCCCAACACATCCTGCCACAATTAGTCACACATGATCACATAAATATGCAGAAATCACCTTGTGATCAGCACTTAATCACCATTCTACTAGTTTGCTCTTGTAGCAGGTGTGGGATTTTACTACGTGAAAGCACATAGCAGGTAAAGTAAAGCTCCTCCGTCATTTAGGAAAAAAGGGACTTCACTGGAGGTTTTCAATGGGTTTCCTTTATTAAACACACAAAATATGCTAATAGTGTTATTGTACTTGATCTGGAAGTGGTGATCACAAGGGCGTAACTTTGGGTTCAACATTGGGGGGGGGGGGTTGTTGAGATGTCCACTTTTGAGCAGAGTTGAAATCTTGAATGTCAAACACTTCATTTTCTGCATTCTGGGGAATTTTTCAGGAAATTATAATAGGTTTTAGGTCTATCTATCTATCTATCTATCTATCTATCTATCTATCTATCTATCTATCTATCTATCTATCCATCCATCAGCTTTCCACATTACTAACTAAATTCCTGTCCACACTGTGTCAGAGATTAACTATGTGCTTTGGATTTTTTAAATAGATGTTGTGATGTAAAAACCACCCAAAAAGTTCCCAAAAAGTCAAACTCATCCTGACTTTCGTCCGCGAGTCACCTTAGCAGTTTTTCCAAGGTGGCTAAGTGCAGGTTAAAAAGATAAAAAGTTAAAAACAGCACAACAAACAAGTCATCGTCACTGCAGCTAATTAGCAGGTCCTCCCCCTAAAAAAAGGGCTTATATTGAATGAGACGAATGGCTGCCTGCGGGCCTGTTGTCGGGGGTGATGGATGGATGACACAGACTTCCTGCGGCAATGGCAGACACTGAGCCGAGCGGGGTGGCGGGGTGGAGGTGGGCGGATAGAGTCGTCCTGAGGACAGCAGGATGGTAAACAGGTCTGTAGGACGGTGATGGTCTCTGGTTCTGCTGCTGTAAGTCCCCGCTGAGTCGGATATATGGAGCACGGAGCATCACCTCTGTGGATCCTCTCTGCCGCCCGGGAACAGCTTCGATGCTTTTAAAGCTTGTGCCAGGGGGCTTAGTAAGTGTTTGAAGGTACAATGTGCAAGTTCTGAAACTACAAAGCATTGTGTATCAAAGGGTTTCACTCCAGAATAAAATGTGTAGAGGTTCGAAAAAAAAAAAAAACTTTGTTGAGATTTTTTTTATTTTTTATTATTCCATCTTTTAACCCTCATGTTGTCCTTGGGTCAAATTGACATGTTTTCAGTTAATAATTCAGTTAACTACAACTCCCCTACCCACCGCTTCGATCCCCCTACAGGTTGTCTCATTGGAACTACAACTCCCTCTACCTGTAGCTTCAGTCCCCTACAGGTTGTCTCATTGGAACTACAACTCCCTCTACCCACCGCTTCAGTCCCCTACAGGTTGTCTCATTGGAACTACAACTCCCTCTACCTGTAGCTTCAGTCCCCTACAGGTTGTCTCATTGGAACTACAACTCCCTCTACCTGTAGCTTCAGTCCCCTACAGGTTGTCTCATTGGAACTACAACTCCCTCTACCCGCAGCATTAGTCCCCCTACAGGTTGTCTCATTGGAACTACAACTCCCTCTACCCGCAGCATTAGTCCCCCTACAGGTTGTCTCATTGGAACTACAACTCCCTCTACCCGCAGCATTAGTCCCCCTACAGGTTGTCTCATTGGAACTACAACTCCCCCTACCCACAGCTTTGGTCCTCCTACAGGTTGTCTCACTGGAACTACAACTCCCTCTACCCACCAGCTTTGGTCCCCATACAGGTTGTCTCATTGGAACTACAACTCCCGCTACCCACCACTTCGGTCTCCTACAGGTTGTCTCATTGGAACTAAAACTCGCGCCACTGTAGTTCCAATGAGACAACCTGTATGGGGACCGAAGTGGTGGGTAGAGGGAGTTGTAGTTCCAATGAGACAACCTGTATGGGGACCGAAGTGGTGGGTAGAGGGAGATGTAGTTCCAATGAGACAACCTGTATGAGGACCAAAGAGGGAAAAATTACATAGTTTCACTTTAAATAAATGAAAAATAAAATCTCTGTGGGGGATAAAAATGATTTGTTACAAATGTGGAAAAGAACATAGACAAACAGCTGATGCCTCCATGAATTTTGCTTGCTGTTGAACAGCTTCTCTCTGCGTCTGCGATCACGGCACCGACCCAACAAAGAACAAAGTGTGTCTGTTTGTGGTTTTGGAGTCGTCTTCTTTTGTCGGTATGGAGCGGGTTCATGTAAATGTGCCGCATTTGCATGTCAATTCAGCCAAAAACTCATTTACCTCATCTGCCTCTCCTTCCACTTGATTATGTAGCACTCTCATTCCATCCAACAGGCCTAATTTACTCTCTTTCACAGCCAATCGAGAGGGAATTTGTTTAGTTTTCTGAGACGGCCTCTTCATCGCTCTCAGCTGCATCAAAGTCTTCTGAATCCCGCCTGCTTCTGCAACGGCATCAGCGGCGGCGGCGGTGGCTCAAATTAGTCCCCCGTTTAGGAAAAACACAGCAAGTCTTGTTTCCCCAAACACCAGGGCCACAGAGGAGCCCCTTTTTGAAGTGCAGCAGAGGATCGGCCTTTAAAAGTGATCACTTTTATGCTTAAAGGCCTCTAAACGGCGTGATGGGCAAGCGGTGATCGCCTACTCTGGTCTGAAGCTCGGGGCAAGGAATCAATAAGCAATGAAGGGCTTCGGATGGAGGAGCTCTTCATTAGCTGTCTGAGCGGTAGCATCCACTTCCCTCTTTTATCTCAGATGACTGACTCTCCATCTCTGGGTGTTTCAATCCGACGGGTCGGCAGAGTTAACCCCCCTCCCCTCCCCCCCTTCCCTTCCTTTCATGTTTTAAATCCACACTCTTCTTCTCTCTACGTGTCACCTCCAGTCATCCTTTGGCTTTTTTTTCAACTAACTCTCCCTCTCAATTAAACCTCCTCCTCCTCCTCTTCCTCCCCTTCGTCGTCTTCTTCTTCTTCTTCTTCTTCTTCTTCACCAGGCCCGGCACAAAATCGAATGAGCAAAAAATGTAGGAGAATTAAATCCAAATGTGTCTCGCATATTATCCCGAACACATAAGAGCCGAGCGGCGATGACCTGCTGGAGCCAATTAAAAGACAACGAGTCGTCTCCCCTGATGTGCCATCTAACCTCCGGGCTGTGTGATATTGGCTGTTTGATGGGACAATTTTGGCCGATCCCAGCTCGTCTTTGTCATGTCGGAGGTAAGATCTGACGAGTCTGAGTAGGCCAAGAACATTTCTTACAGTAAAGTCCTCCTCAGGACATCCTAAGAAGATTTATTGTCCTGACTTCTCTCTATTTTCTGATAATGCAGCCTACATATAATCTATTTCAGTGGTTCTCAAACATTTTACACCACGTACCACTACTCTCCTTCTAAGTACTACGCACGTTAAAATAGAGTAGTTAAGATCTCAAGCTATGGACAGTTTCATATCTAGAAACTACTAGACTAGAAGAACTACTATAACTAGAAGGCAGGTTCATATTTAAACAGCCATGCTGTACATCCTCCAACTATTTATTTTACCTTTCCTTTTACAGGTAAGTCATTAAGAACAAGTTCTTATCTACAATGCCGGCCTTTCCCTAAGTGGCATAGGGAAGGAGGGCTAGATAATAAATGCATTTAGAAGTACATACAGTCCAGAAATTCAATATTCAATATATATTCAATAATAATAATAATGTCTACTAGGGGAAATTACACACATTACGCACAGGCCTGATTTACACACACATGCTCAGTACCTATACATGCACTAATGGAGAGATGTCAGAGTGGGGGGGGGGGCTGCCCATGGAAAGGTGCCTGGTTGGTGGTTTGGTGCCTTGCTCAAGAGCACCTTGGCAGTGGCCAGGAAGTGAACTGGCACCTCTTCAGCTACCAGTCCACCACCATACTTTGGTCCGTATGTGGACTTGAACCAGCGACCCTCCGGACTGAGCTACTGCCCCCCCCAATCTCCATCATCAATCTCCCCATCTCCAAATACAATTTGAAATACCACAAAGTAACCCCTGTAACGAGATAAGTGCCCAGGTACACAGGTGAGTACGAGATGAGGAACCCATTAAAATATTCAGCTGGAAATAATTTCTATGTAGAGAAGCAACTGCATACGTCTGTGAACAAGGATGATATGATAGTTCTGAAGGATGATATGGAAATTAGTTTATAGCAGCAGATTGAAAAGATACGAGACCAGAGGCAGAGTTGGTTTTGGGGACTGCGTAATGGACGATGACGTGAGGACCGGGTGTTGCATGTGACAGGCTTTTGGCTGCAGCAGTAATTGGAGTTACCTCGGGTCATATCTCAATACTGTACTGTGGAGACTCCACCGAGGCTGCTTCGTCCACTTTAGTTTCACCAGGGCTGCTCAAATTATTCTCCTCATCGGCACTTCTCTTCCTAAAGAGAAGCGATTGTCGCGCCTCGTGATTCATTTTCAATGAGCGGCGTGCGGGCAGGGAGGGAGGGAGGGAGGCGTGGGCGGGGTGACAGGCGACACGACAGGCGGGCAAAATCCAGGGAAACTGTCTCGTTAGCGCTCGTCACACGCACACGCCCGCCCGCTGCAAGAGTTGAACTGTGTTGAACTTTTTCCTAAGTGAGTGACGCGCAAATCAATGAACAAGACTGATTTTTGCGAGTTTGTGAGTTCCCTAAAATATAAATCTGTTTTCTAAACACTTATCAGAACTTAGACAGAGGGGGTTGTCATAGCATAAGACAAGAGTAACATCAGTAATTATGACTTATGCTTAGGGCCGCCCTAGACGACTGTGATTGGTTTAAAGAATGCCAATACACCAGAGCATGTTTTTCTCCCATCCCACAATGCTGTGTGGACTAGCCAGACCTTCCTCTGCAGCGCTGTGGAGGAAGGTGTAGACTAGATGACACGAGACACTAGGGGTGGGGAAAAAAGAAATCGATGCATTATAGGATCGCGATATTTTCAGTAGCAATACTGTATCGATACACAGACGCCAATTATGGATCTTTTATTATATATTATATATGTGTTTTTAGATGAAACAGATGTTGACTAAGTTTCCTTTTGGGAACGTCATTTGAAATTGGGAAAAAAGGTTATAAATTGCAATATATCGCAGAATATCGCAATATGTTTCAGATCACAATAATATCGTATCGTGGCGTGAGTATTGTGACGATATCATATCGGGAGGCGTCTGCACTGTCAAAAAAAAAAGTACCAAACAGGACCTTTAAGGAACAAAAGCTTGTCCCTGGGGTGGTACCCTCAAAGGGACATTGTTGTTGTACATTTGGACCTTAGCTGTTTGCAGGGCTGTAGTACTCGAGTCCGGTCTTGGACTCAAGACCGTTTTTCTATGGTTTCGGACTTGTCTTGGACTCGGACTTGTCTCGGCCACTGGTCTTGCCCAATATGGTTTTTGGTCTGTAGCTGGTCCAGGTGTCTTTATTATGTTGATAAAAATATTGGAGGGAAAGTGAAACCCAAAATGATTGTCTTGATACTGTCATGCATAAGACCTTTTTAAAGTCCTGGACTCGGTCTTGACTCGGACTCGAACCTCTTTGGACTTGACTAGTCCTGGTCTTGGACTTGTCTTGGACCTGACTAAGGTGGTCTGACTACAGTCCCTGCCTGTTTGTACCTTCTAAGGGACAATATTATACCTTTGAGGATACAAATATGTACCTTACACCTCAGAAAGTCCACACTGTACAACAGGAGGTGCAGAAATGTACCTTCAAGATACATTTTTGTACTTTTAAGGGAACATTTGCTAAGTTTGTACCTTAGGGAACAAAAAGGGACCTGTATTGGACCTCTTTTTTTGACAATGTGGTGATTCCCCCCCCTACCAGACACACATCAGGGCCCAGTTTATGGTGTTTTTGATGTTTTAACCCCCCAACGACGCCTTCCAGGCACTAGGGTCAAGCAATGGTTGGAGTCGCAGTGCTCCACTTACGCACAGATCCACTTAATATTGCTGATTTAACCCTTGTGTTGCCTTCCCATCAACCATGCAACTTATATTTTATTTCAGGGTCCAAATTTCAAACTTAAATTCTTATTTTTGGCGACAATTTTTAAAAAGATTTCGTCACTTTTTTTCAAATTTTCATGTCCCAAATTTCCGATGTTATTGTAGATTTTTTTTTGTCGATTTTTCAGCACTTTTTGTTGTGACGTTTCTCGTTTTTTTCCAAAACACTATAAAACTTAATGAAAGACCTAAATTCAATGAAAATAAAGAACTGATCATTACGTTTACTTTTAAGGAATAAGGATTGTATTTGGAACCATCCAAGTTATGTTTATTGGACAGTATAATTGAAACAAAACCACATTTTTGATCTAGAAAAACGTTGAAAATGGGTCAAATTCTAGGACTCTTTCTAATGACTTATTTTTACAGTCTTATACTTAGTTAGTTACTTGCTAAATGATCTTTAGGACCCGCGTGTTTCAGATTGTTTTCCCCGTAAAAGAATGGAAACAGAATTAATAAGACTGAAACTGGTGCAGAAAGAAGAAATGCAGACAAACTGTAGAAAAACACCTAAAGAGGTCTGGAAATCCCCTCCATGACTGGAGAAGCAATCAGACATTCAGCAGGTCACATGACTAAATGATGATGTACTTGTAGGTGTGCACATTCAAAGCTATTTCATCACTTTACTTTTTAAAATGTCTGCTTCCCAGGGCATTCACACAAAAACAAAAAAACCCACCAGTGTAAAAGAATAATAGATCAAAGTTGGTTTCTAGTCGTTCTCCCGAGTGTATAATTTATGTACCTGCAACTATTTAATCACCACCGTCATCTGTTATTAAATACCATGCCGATAAAAATCATGATCATTATCATCACTGTCATTGTATCGGAGCAGCCTTAACATTCACGACCAACTGCACGCCGCCGCCACTGATGCCAATAAAACAGCGAGACATCAGGACGGGGCGCTTGTATCTGTGAAGACATGGACATCTGGCTCGGTTTCAGAGCCCGTCCTCGGCAGCAGAGACGGAGAGGGGAAATCTCCCGTGACAATACATCAGTGGAAGATGCTCGGCAGCCATATGCTGCCTTTAAAAGCTGCCTCTTTTCCCCACTTTGCATCACGATGGGGATGTTTAAAGAGGGCTGGCAGGGTACTTAAAGTGCTCATTAACAGAGGCACGTCCAATATGTTTGGGAAGGCCCTGCATTTCCACATCGGGACCTTAAATTACAACAACCCCCCCTTCCTCTTTCACCTCACCCCTTCTCCTCTTCCCAAACTGCTGACCATGGACTCCCTCGCCATTTCTTTCTTCTCCTCTTTGACATTTCGACGAGTTGTGTCACCAGCCATTAACTGGTGGACACTTTTATGACAACAGGGGGAAAGATGACGCCACATGTGCAGAAAAACGACAAGAGCCTATCCTCATTAGTGTTTGGACGGGTGCCAATGTTAAATGAAAGGAGGAGGAGGAGGAGGAGGAGGAGGAGTATGGCAGGGAGGGCAAAGCAATCACCATCAAAGGCATGGTGAGGGAGAGGCGGCGTTCCAGTAACACTCGTCCCCTCGGGGGTTTCCCCTCTGTGGCTGCGGATAAAAGTTTGACTGCACTTCAGAGATGTTGTACAATCACGTATGGGGAAAGATGTGTTCGGCATTCACAGATGTTGACAAGTTGAGTGATGGTCCTTCAGGGCCGACAGCTGAGCACAGTCACATTACTGCTGAGCTGCTTGCAGCGGCGCCTGAAGATAATGATGCTAGTTGACCCGTCCAGAGCCAGATAACCTCCACACGCTACAACTTTCTGACCAGACATGTCATCAAGTATTGCATGGGTATTTGTGTTCCCCAGAGGATGGGTCCTAGCATATTCTAGGACTCTTTGACCCTTTCTCTTAGGGGGGGAATCACCAGATGCCTCCCGATATGACATCATCACGATACTTATGCCGCGATACGATATCATCACGATAATTATGCCGCGATACAATATCATCACGATACCTATGCAACGTTACGATATCATCACGATAATTATGCCGCGATACGATATCATCCGCGATAATTATGCAACGATACGATATCATCACGATACCTATGCAACGATCACGATATCATCACGATAATTATGCCCGCGATACGATATCATCACGATACCTATGCAATACGATATCATCACGATATCATCATCGATAATTATGCCGCGATACGATATCATCACGGTAATTATGCCGCGATACGATATCATCACGATAATTATGCCGTAATACGATATCATCACAATAATTATGCCGCAATACGATATCATCACGATAATTATGCCGAGATACGATATCATCGCGATAATTATGCCGCGATACGATATCATCACGGTAATTATGCCGCGATACGATATCATCACGATAATTATGCCGCGATACGATATCATCACGATAATTATGCCGAGATACGATATCATCGCGATAATTATGCCGCGATACGATATCATCACCATAATATGCACGGATATCATCACGCTACTTATGCCGCGATACGATATCATCACGATACTTATACCGAGATATCATCACGATAATTATGCCGCGATATGATATCATCATGATACTTATACCGAGATATGATATCATCACGATAATTATGCCGCTATACGATATCATCACGATACTTATGCCGCAATACGATATCATCACGATACCTATGCAACGATACGATATCATCACGATAATTATGCCGCGATATGATATCATCACGATAATTATGCCGCGATACGATATCATCACGATACCTATGCAACGATACGATATCATCACGATAATTATGCCGCGATACGATATCATCACGATAATTATGCCGCGATACGATATCATCACGATACCTATGCAACGATACGATATCATCACGGTAATTATGCCAGCGATACGATATCATCACGATACCTATGCAACGATACGATATCATCACGATACTTATGCCGCGATACGATATCATCACGATAATTATGCCGCGATACGATATCATCACGGTAATTATGCATCATATCATCACGGTAATTATACCGAGAATACGATATCATCACGATAATTATGCCACATATCATCAATATCATCACAATACTATCATGCATAATTATGCGATATGATATCATCATGATACTTATACCGAGATATGATATCATCACGATAATTTTGCCGCTATACGATATCATCACGATACTTATGCCGCAATACGATATCATCACGATACTTATGCAACGATACGATATCATCACGATACTTTTACCGAGATACGATATCATCACAATAATTATACCGAGATACAATATCATCACAATACTTATGCAACAATACGATATCATCACGATACTTTTACCGAGATACGATATCATCACGATAATTATGCCGCGATACGATATCATCACAATAATTATGCCGCGATACGATATCATCATGATACTTATACCGAGATACGATATCATCACTATAATTATGCCACAATACAATATCATCACAATACTTATGCAACAATACGATATCACGATAATTATACCGAGATACGATATCATCACAATAATTATGCCGCAATACGATATCATCACAATACTTATACCGAGATACGATATCATCACGATAATTATGCCGCGATACGATATCATCACGGTAATTATGCCGCAATACGATATCATCACGATGCTTATACCGAGATACGATATCATCTCGATATCATCACGATACTTATGCCGCAATACGATATCATCACGATAATTATGCCGCAATACGATATCATCACGATTTATATGCCGCGATACGATATCATCATAATACTTATGCAACGATATGATAATATTGCGATTTTAAACATATTGCAATATTCTGCGATATATTGCAATTTTTAACCTTTTTTCCAACTTCTAATTTTTCCCAATTTCTAATGAAGTCCCCAAAAGGAAACTTTGACAACATCCGTTTCATATAAAAAGATTAATTTCTCTTTAGTTTATATCACTTAAATTTTATTGCTGCAAAATGGGATTGTCAAGCAGACAAACTGACCGACACATATATAATATAAAATAAAATATCCATACCTGGCGCCTGTGTATTGATACAGAATTGCCACTGAAAATATCGCGATACGATGCTGTATCGATTTATTTCCCCCTCCCCTACTTTCTCTAGCACCACCTTTATCCATGAAAAGGTATCTCACAAGTTACTGAAAAGATTTGTATGAAGTCTCCATGATTTTGTTTAGTTTCCCCTGGACCTTTCTGACCTATTGCCCTAAAGCCAGGGGCCAAAATCCATGGCGGTTCCAGACCATTTCAAATGGAGGGGCAAAGCTGGGGCCACATGCAATTTTACGGGTATCAAGTACATTAATTGTTACCTACATTTTATTTATCACCACACATGAATAATATCCCCTCTTTGGAGATAAAGGTGGGGTTGGAAAGTGGGAATATTTGCCACAGTTATGAGGGCCAGAAAGGAGTTGAGGCTTACTATTACCAGGGCACCGGCCACCCTTGGCCTCCCCCTTAACATCACCACTGGCCAAAATCTGGTGCAACAAAGGTATTAAAATTTGATGAGCAGCTTCTAACGCTGGGTATTCAACCTTAATATGTCTCTGGTACTGACTGAGTGTGTCAAGATCCAAAAACTGAGTTCTAAATTTCTAGTTGAGATCCATAATCGTCATTACTTGATCAGATAGTTCCCGATATCAAAATTGGGCCAATTTGGGACGTGAGAGAATGTACGTTTTTTAATCTCAAAGGAAGATATTAGAAAAGCAGTGTTTTGGTATCAGCATTAAGCTCAAGTATCTCAGGTATCGCTACTGTCAAACATGCCTAGCAGCATGCCAATAATGTTTCTGATGACATTCATATTCCCTGAAAGAATGAATTTAGGGGATGGTACTTTCCCTGAGGCCAAAACACAAGATACTGCATTATTGTTCCATAAGATTTAACACGATGAACCACAATGATTTTATTTACTAAATTGTCAGTTGTGCAGTCAGATGTTTGATTGCAAACCACAGGATTTAAAATACATTTAGAAAATCTAGCCCAACATAAAGTAGGCCTACAAGGCAAGCTGAGGCCTTAAAATGCAGCAAAACTGAGTTTTCACTCGTCTGATTTGTTTTCCCTTTGTCCTCACACTTTTCACTTTGAATATCTCTGCCTCACAACACAGCAGTCAGCCTAACCGGACACCAAACAAGCCATCTTCGTCTTGTTTTTAGCCTCATTTTTATTTTTAGATTGGATTTTTTATGTTATATTCATTACTGTTAGAGGCCCCAGTATTCATGTCTGATGTTTTTCTGGTTTCTTAAAATGTGACATCAGACTGGACAAAAGAAAGCTGTTGATGCTCCCAAAGTCTGGGTTTTATACAACATTGTGTTGTTACTATCACAGTGCCTGTGAAGTCTGGAAGCGGACATTTACATGTAGACAGTACACATACAGTATATATACAGTGGCTTGAGAAAGTTTACACACCTATTTCTCAATGCAACTGAAATAACACCATGCCAATCTCTAGGTATGGTGAAGGGTATGTGATGATGGGGGGGGGGGGGCTATTTTAATTCCAAAGGCCAAGGGAACTTTATCAGGATGCATAGTATCCTGATCCATGAAATAAATGGTCTTTAATAATAAAAACCTGCCTTTATGGGAATTTAACATAGGGGGGGGTGGTGTATACTTATGCCCCTGTATTTTAACATAGGGGGGTGTATACTTATGCCCCTGTATTTTAACATAGGGGGGTGTATACTTATGCCCCTGTATTTTAACATAGGGGGTGTATACTTATGCCCCTGTATTTTAATATAGGGGGGTGTATACTTATGCCCCTGTATTTTAACATAGGGGGTGTATACTTATGCCCCTGTATTTTAACATAGGGGGTGTGTACTTATGCCCCTGTATTTTTAACATAGGGGGGTGTATACTTATGCCCCCTGTATTTTAACATAGGGGGGGGTGTATACTTATGCCCCCTGTATTTTAACATAGGGGGTGTATACTTATGCCCCCTGTATTTTAACATAGGGGGTGTGTACTTATGCCCCCTGTATTTTAACATAGGGGGTGTATACTTATGCCCCCTGTATTTTAACATAGGGGGTGTATACTTATGCCCCTGTATTTTAACATAGGGGGTGTATACTTATGCCCCTGTATTTTAAGGAAGAATATTTATTTATTTATTTACATTATTCATTCACAAAGAAAATTGGTGTCCTTAAAGGTTGGATTTTCCTTTTTTTTTAAATTAAGGCATTAACATCAATTTCAAAAAGATGTTTTTTATTCCTCTTTTTAATCAACTTTAGCTTGGGGGTGTACCGGTTACCTAACAGAACCATGTAGCATCAGTGTTGCTATAACTGCATTTGAGCACTGATATACAGTAGAACGGCGGATAAAACTGTTATCTGGAACTAAGTTTAAATGTGTAAAATACCACGACTTACAACTTTCAGATGATTGAGATTTCTCTTGCACGTCTACCAGAAGACTTACAACTTTCAGACAGGTTGCTCACGTCACATCTATGTCTTCCAGCTCAGTTGGAGGCTGCGCAGTAACGCTCAGCATCACCGGGAAAGAGCTTCTAATAGACCTCATGGTCTCCGTCCAGAGCAACGGGACCTGTTGGTCCATTTCTTTAACTGTCTATGCATATGTCACCTTGCTCGTTAGCTAGCTCTGTTCCACAACACATCTAACCTTATTTTACCTAATGTGTTTTATCCAGCGTCTTTTCATCAGCAGAGAAGTGAAAGAACAAGCAAGAGTGCCTGTGTACTCGTCTGAGTAACGTTACATAACGGTACGAAACACACGTCTTTAGCGAGACGTCACTTAGAGAATTTGGGGTGAAAACTCTTTCTAATGACTCATTTTTACTTAGTCTTATTCTTGCATATTCAGCTTTAGATCTGGCTGAGTTTCATCACATTGCGAGCCAGACCGGCTCCAGATCCACTAGCATTCTGAAAGTTAATGCACGTATCTATACTAACATGCATTGTTCCTTATCCAGATAAGATACCCATCCAGATGTTAATACCAGTGAAATGGGGTCATTGTCTGATGTTAGATGCATCTTTATCCGTCCAAAGAAAACGTATGAATGGATGCTCACCTGAGAAGAAGCTAGCAGGGGAATCGCAGGGCTTTGCTTTTGCTTTTTCAAGTGCTTCAACTGTTCGACCTTTTGGCCACGATGATAGCAGATGAAGTGAAGTCCGACAGACTCACTTTTAACACTGTATCCACTGGATCTCCCAAAAATCCCAACGCATTTGGCTCAAGATACCAGTGGCAGGGATTTAATGGAAGTCAACCAGAGTTCAGCTCATCACTTTAATGCTATTGCCTTTTGTAGTAAAAAAGGGTTTAAGCCCTGCAGTTCAGTAAGCTGGTGCAAAACTGTGCAATTTCTCATGAAAAATGAATTCCCAGCACTCCACTGAAGTCTTTTCAGTCTCCATTCGACTTTCCCCATCTCTTCTGTAGTAAATAGTCTGCCCCGATGCTTTCTGGACCAAAACACTTTGCTCGCCCATCGACTTGGCCTCTTCTCTTTTCTCCTCCAATTCTATAACCTCCTCTTGCTCTCCCCTCTCTCTCCTTCCCATCAATTGGAAATCTCTCAGCATCACAGCTCAGACACCCAATCCCGGGCAGACAACTCCACCGAGTATTAAACAAACATAAGAAGAGAATGGAGTGGCTGCTGGAGAGGTAGATGGTCGGGGTGATAGGATTGCCAGACAGAAGGAGGAGAGAATCACAAGTGCTCTGAATTGTAGGTCTGGAACTGCTGGAGAGAGGGGGTAAAAAAAAAAAAAAAAAAAAAAAAAAGCAGTAAGACATCTTGGAGTGTGAGCACAATAATGGCCGCAGAAATAGAAAACAAAAAAAGTGAGAGGAGCCGGGTGTGTGGGGGGAAGAGAAGGAAGGACAGGACAGCTCCGCTGATCCGTTTAAATTGGAATGACTAAATCATGAAAAGAATTAACTGAAAACATTCCCCCGTCTGTTGCCGGATGATGAAAATGTTTCAGTGGCTTGACATCATCGTTGTTAAGCCGGTGTCGGTCCCCCGCGGTTCGGCGGGTTTACCTTCAGACGGGCTCGGCTGGGCGATCGACACGGGAGCGTTTTTCTGCCGAGGCCCCAAGATATCAAAGACGGGCCGGATGTAAATAATGGAGATTTAAAAAGTCGGGAAAATGTTTTCTCCGCCTGCGCTCGCTGCATGCCGCTTCTTCATTACCAGAGCTGAATTTATTTATTTTTTCCGAGAGGTCTTGTTGAGTTTCTGTTGATGAAATTGTTCTCACAAGAGAGCAAACTGAGGCAGACATGCTGCTTTTAACCACATGCTGCTAACCTCCCACCCAGGGGATTTCTAACAGGCACCGCTGAATTTATTTTCCTCTGCATTCGAGCAAAAGGCTTTAAAATGCAGCAAAACTGAGTTTACAGTCGTCTGATTTGTTTTCCCTTTGTCCTCACACTTTTCACTTCACATATCTCTGCCTCACAACACAGCAGTCAGCCTAACCGGACACCAAACAAGCCATTTTAGTCTTGTTTTTAGCCTCCTTTTTATTTTTAGATTGGATTTTTTATGTTTTATTCATTACTGTTAGAGGCCCCAGTATTCATGTCTGATGTTTTTCTGGTTTCTTAAAATGTGACATCAGACTGGACAAAAAGAAAGCTGTTGATGCTCCCAAAGTCGGGGTTTTATACAACATTGTGTTGTTACTATCACAGTCCCTGCGAAGTCTGGAAGCAGACATTTACATGTAGACAGTACACTTAACAAGCTCAGTAGATCTCCCAAATCAAAAGCATCATCATAAGTGTTTTAAATCCTCAATCTTTAAATTTGCCAATTATGCCAATCTCCATGTATGGTGAAGAATATGTGGTGATGTGGGTGGGGTAGGGGGGTTATTTTAATCCAAAGGCCAAGGGAACTTTATCAGTTCATAACAAGAGTTATTTCAGGACACTTTACAGATAGAGCAGGTCTAGACCACTATATAATTTACAGGTAGAGCAGGTCTAGACCTCTCTATAATTTACAGATAGAGCAGGTCTAGACCGCTCTATAATTTACAGATAGAGCAGGTCTAGACCACTCTATAATTTACAGATAGAGCAGGTCTAGACCGCTCTATAATTTACAGATAGAGCAGGTCTAGACCACTATATAATTTACAGGTAGAGTAGGTCTAGACCGCTCTATAATTTACAGATAGAGCAGGTCTAGACCACTCTATAATTTACAGATAGAGCAGGTCTAGACCGCTCTATAATTTACAGATAGAGCAGGTCTAGACCGCTCTATAATTTACAGATAGAGCAGGTCTAGACCGCTCTATAATTTACAGATAGAGCAGGTCTAGACCACTCTATAATTTACAGGGACCCTGGGTCCTTGTAAACTGTTTGCTCCTGGACCCAACAGTTCTAGTAGTTTCCTCCAGAGCAAGCAACAGTGCGACAAGGTCGAGGAAAAAACCCTTTTAGGAGTTTAAGAAACCTGGGACAGACCCAGACTCTTGGTAGGTGGAGTCCGGCGGGGCCGGTTGGGGGGGTGATGAACAGTGGGAATTAAAGTGCCTTGTCAAAGGAATCTGGTGGCTTTGAAGAGAGCCGAGATAAACCGCTTTCTTAGCCCATCCAACAGCATGTGTTATCAGAGGGTGTGCCCCTGGTCTTTGGTTGTAGCTCCCAAATCTGTCTGTCCAATGCTTTCATGAATCAGAAAAGCTCAAACTACACGTTTACGTGGTCCCCTCTGCGGGAGACCTCTTAGCTCTTGGAGCTGCTCTTGTTGTTCCGTAAGTGAAAACCTCGAGGCCACATCCTACACCTGCACACAAAGGCTCAACACCTGGCTTCTGTAAAGTCAGATATCTTATGACTTATTAACCCTCGTGTTGTCTTACCGTCAAAATTGAAAATCAACACTTTTGTAGATGCTTTTTAATCGATGATTTGAACTTTTTGCTTATGTTTTTGTCCCATTTTTTCAATATTTTTCACTTTTTTTGATGTTCAAAACTACGTAACACTAACTTATTAACTTTAGTTTTACTTTATTTTTCTGAATCAGATGAGACCGAACCTATTTCCTTTGAGTCGATATTCATGAAATTCCATCAAATTTTCCTGTTTCCAGAAGGCATTTTTCATTCGATATCACTTAATTCAGATAAAAACGTGTGGATGGAAACATAGCTAGTGTAAACATCACAAGACATCATACGACAATAAAGCCAAATTCCTCATGAATTAACTTTAGCGGTGTCGTGTTTCTATCCCTGTTTTAAATGAAACGCATCTGTGCACTGTGTAGTGATCTGTTGCTCTCCCTGTATTGTTGAGCTCCACTGAGTCCGACTGGGAGAAATGACAGGGAGAGCCTGTTGAGAGATTTTCCCGGACGCATGGGTCCATTTTCTGGTTCAGATCAGGTTAGCGCTGTTGTAAAATTGAGTTCATTTGGGCGTAAAAACTCCAAACACGAGCCTGTGAAGGCAGCACATCCCTCTGCTTGTATATCGAGCGTCCTGTCTTCTCCTGGAGCGTCTGTGGTTTCTTTGGATTTTGCTCATGTTTGGAGATATTGATAAAAAATGTCTTTAATGTCTTCTTTTCTGTGTTAATTCATCCACACTTTCACTCTGGGTTGGCATGGGGCCACATTTTGGTTCTCATTATATTTGTGTATACTGCTCTAAATACTCTCTAAGTGCAATCTGAGGCAGGCCGGTAAATGTTTTATGAGTTAAACCTCTCTGTAGTTCTCATCTCAACTCTGGCTGATATGCATTTGTGCAGAGCTGTCAGAGTCGGGGCACTTAGCTCTCAGTCAGCCTGCTGTAACATGGCGGTATCTCCCTCTGCTTTAGATATGGCAAATAATGAGAAGGGGGAGCCGGCGGTCTTTCAAAGAGCACTTCAGAACATTTTCTCTTACAAAAAAGGCTGTCTCTAACTCTTCGCTGAATGCAATTGCTTCTGCTCGCACAATGAAAATGTTCTCGTCTCACATCCACGCTCCAAAGTCGCAGCTCATCACTGGGAGGGAGAAGGAGGAGTCCAGAAACTTCTTCTACTGCAGCCTGCAAGCCTCATTGACGTCTGCACACTGCAACAGTGAAGCCGACATGTAGGCTCTCAGGACTGTGCACCAGGTTCCATTTTATATTTTCATATTTCGTGTTGACACTGTAAAGGTTTTGCTTCAATCTCACAGGTACTGCACTTTATGTATAATGACAATAAAAGCTTTCTATTCTATTCTATTCTAGGCTTAAGGCCAACTTATGCTTCTGCTTTAAATTGACGGAGGGGGGAGGTACGTAGACCCTAGGCCGGACCCTGATGTGCAACGCTCCCCCCGACTCCTTTCCTGGTTCTTCATGAACAACATGAAACTGCTGCAGATTTCACACTGTGATGAGAAAGAACAGGGGAGACACTTTGTTTCTCTCACTAGGACTCTAGAGTCTCTACTCACTTCGAAGAAAATCACCATCCCTCTACCACACACACACACACACACACACACACGCCGGCCCTGCTATTCCCGGCACACACACCAACTTAGAGTACAAACTTCAGGCCAGTGACGTAGCCTCAGCGCGGAAAATGTAGACGTGTACATGCTTTTATCGAGCTATAATAAGAAAACAACGACATTGACTCAATTGGATTTCATCCTCCAAACTGTTCCAGAGACTCCCCCCACCCCACAAACAGACACACACATGCTTTTAGGAGTAGTGCGGGCCATTGTCGTGTAAACCCCTACGCTTGCAGACAGCCATCAATTTCTATTTGTTAAATTTACATTTAAAGTGAAATCATCATTATGTGGTCACACGGGGAAGACGGTTAAAATACATGGCCACACAAGTAAGTGACTTTGAACAATGAATACAAATTAAAAGATCTAAAATCAGCTTGGTTGTGGTAAAAACAGGTGAAAAATGCCCCAAAAATAATCTTATAAAACAAACGGGTTTGACAATCTCAGGCGATTGGCCAATTTCTGGAGAAAATAAGGCATTCATAACAGAATAAATGACTTCTTAAGATGGAGATTTTTTTCGGAGGGTGGCATCAGCTGTCAGCTCCTCCATCTTTCTATCATCTCTATGAGAGCATCGAGCCTCAAATCACACAAGAGGGGACCCACTGCTGTTTAATTTCACCCTGCGATCAATCTCCAATCAACAGCGCTATGTAGGTAATCACCAGAATCTTCACAAGGAGAAGAAAGCCAATTTTCGCGGCGTATATATATATATCAGTGTGCGGGATCCCCTCATTGATTGGTGTGTGAATACGGGCCGAGGCGAAGGCAGACTGTGTTAGTTTGTGAGGACCAGGTATTTTCTGCAGCAGATAGCAACCACAGGGACTCAAATATGATTTGAGGCCGAGTGCTCGGAGCCGCCGTGTCCTGTACATCAGAATTCACTTTCATTAAGGGCCATACTGGAAAATGTAGACATGTACAGGCTTTTATTTAACCCTCGTGTTGTCTTCTCCATCAAAATTTAAAAAAAATCAACACTTTTGTTGATGCTTTTTATCAATGTTTTTAACTTTATCTTACGTTTGTGTCCAATTTTTCAATGCTTGTCACTTTTTTTTTGACGTTTTCAACACTACGTAACACTAACTTATTAACTTTAGTTTCACAGTTAATTTTGGAATTTATGGTCAATAAACCTCATTTATAGGAAATTATACCTAATGTTTGAGTTAGAAAAGCAGAAATTAGGAATAATTGAGACTAAAATTAAAGGAATGGATGTTGATGATAATCACAGACTGGAATATGTCAACTTTTACTCAATACTATTTCAAAAACACTTCCATTTGTTTTACAATGCTATAAAATTGAATAAGATGCCCCAAAATTAATGAAAGTAGAGATTTGTACTTGGCAAAGAGCGTTGGGTGGAATCAATAATGTTATTTTGGGGAATTAAAAAAAACATTGATATAGGACAACATGAGGACAACATGAGGACAACATGAAGACAACATGAGGACAACATGAGGGCAACATGAGGACAACATGAAGACAACATGAAGAGAACATGAGGACAACATGAGGACAACATGAGGACAACATGGGGACAACATGAGGACAACATGAGGACAACATGGGGACAACATGAGGACAACATGAGGACAACATGGGGACAACATGAGGACAACATGAGGACAACATGGGGACAACATGAGGACAACATGAGGGCAACAAGAGGACAACATGAGGACAACATGAGGACAACATGAGGGCAACATGAGGACAACATGAGGACAACATGAGGACAACATGAGGACAACATGAGGGCAACATGGGGACAACATGAGGGCAACATGAGGGTTTTTTTTTTTTTAAACCGTCATGACCTTGAGAAGGATATTCACGCTTTAATAAGCTCTAGACTGGACTACTGCAATGCCCTGTATATCGGTGTTTCCCAGTCCTCTGTTGACCGTCTCCAACTTGTCCAAAATGCAGCGGCCCGCCTGTTAACGAGCACGAAAAAACGAGACCACATAACTCCGATTCTTTATTCTCTTCATTGGCTCCCGGTACACTTTAGAATTGAGTATAAAATGTTATTGTTTGTTTTTAAAGCTCTTAATGGCCTTGCCCCATCTTACATTTCAGACATGCTGACCATTCGTAACTATGGTAGGACGTTGAGGTTAATCTAATCAACTTATGTTGGAAGTGCCCAGGTCAGGACTGAAACCCTGGGGGGACCTAAGCTCTGGAATAAGCTCCCCAGTGAGATGCGTGTCATTACTGACCTGGGCCTTTTCAAATCAAGACTTAAGACGCATCTCTTTAAAGTGGCGTTCGGTACCTAGTAATGTGATGGCACATTTATATTTATATTGATTTTATTGATTTTACTTTTTCACATTCATTATTGTATCTTTGTTAGTGGTGTGTTTTTATCTGTTGTGAAGCACTTTGGTTCACCTATCGGTTGATGTAAGGTGCTATATAAATAAAATACATTTACATTTACATTTACATTTAATAGAAAAAAGTCAACTATGTGACTGTATTATTGTATGTCTTATCACGTCTTCTGACGTACAGTTTGGTCCACATAAAGCCTAAAAAATGTTCCTTAGCCATCATAGAACAAAGTCATCAGAAAGCATGAAAAATGCTTAAAAAGGGACAAAAAAAGTGGCAAAACCTTCAAAATAGCCACACACAAAAACAGCGGAAAGAAAGAAAAACGCATCACTTTCATAGCTAGGAATATATTAGAAAAGTTGAACAAAATACATCCTAAACACATAATAGACAAAATAATAAGGTACTTTAATGGCTTGATGTAGGAGCAAATCACAGGAGTTAGAACATTATAACAGCAAATAGAAAATCATTTAGTTAGTAACTAAAGTAACAAGTAACTAAAGTAACAAGTAACTAAAGATCTCTCCTCGAATTGCCTTTCCCGAGGTTTCTTCCCATTTCTGCTAGCCTCAGCATTTTGGGGAGTTGTTCCTCGCCTTCTTAGAGAGCTTGGGCCGGGCCAGGAGCTGCTGCTAAAATAGGCTATTATGTCATATAATAATCTAAAATCTGAGCCATAACAATACATTTTCAAATAAAATCAACAAACCCAATGAATTCATCTTTTCATCATTCTCATCTAATTGCATTTTCAGTTACACAATAAATTAAAAAAGAGTGACATAAAGAAAACAAAAATGGTTAAGACACTAAGGTAGGAAAACATAATAAATAGGGATAACCTAAAGACAATCGTTTAAGAGATTATGAGAATCAATCAATCAATCAATCAAAATGTATTTATATCGCACTTTACAACTACCAGCAGGTATCCAAAGCCCTTAACAAAATAAGAAAAATCACATCATCCAATAGAAAGAGTGACCATAGAAAACAGTAAAATCAGAAAAGGTCACAACGAAACAAAAGAATGAAGTCGTCACACCGCTGCTACGTATTAAAAGCCAGACTCAAAAGATAGGTTTTGAGTTTGGACCTGAAAAGAGAGACATCTGTAACAGTGCGAATATCGGGGGGTAACTTGTTCCAGAGTCTCGGGGCAGCAACTGCAAAGCCTGATCACCCCACCGTTGAGAGTGGGGTGAGAAGCTGAGAAGCTCCAGAGCTGAGGGCCACGGTCACCTGTGGTCTGGATCCAGGATTCAGGAGCACCCGGAGGAGACCTACCTCCAGGACAACGCTCTGTTAGTATGGAGGGGAGCAGCGATTCCCGTCATGTGTTTGAATCGAGTTCAGAAAACTCTCAATCAATCAGCTCTAAAACTGAAAATAGAGGTAACGTGATGATGTTTTTTTCACAGGAATTTGTGAACAGCCCGGCAGCTGCATGTTGTACCAGGAAAAGTGAAATGGTTTTGAGATTTAAAGCCAGTGGTGGAGGAAGTATTCACATCCTTGTAAGTAAAAGAAAGCTACTACTAGGCTACTAATACTACTAATACAGTCAAATAATCTGTTACAGTAAAAGTCCTGCATTTAAAACGTTCCCTCAGATAAAGTCTAATAGTCTAATCAGGAAAATGTAGTTAAAGTATTAAAAGTATAACACCTCCCTGTGACTGTTATAATATTATATAATATGATACATAGAAATACAATTAATTTATTAATGTATGATGTAAAAGCGCTTTGAGTAGTTGTTCAGACTAGAAAAGCTCTATATAAATATAAATAGAGCACATTTACATTACATATCAGATTATACTCATGTATTAATTTACAAGCAGGATTTTACTGTCTGAGTTGGTTGAACTATTAACTAATGATTTTTTTTATTATTATGGATTTATCTGCTGATTATTTTTCAGTAGCCTACAACACAGTTTAGAAACGAGAGGAAACAGCAATAAGTAGTATATATATGAAATTACTCGGTTACTGATCTGAACAGCCAGTCATCAACTGCTACTCAGCAATTAATTATAAATCAAAATCAAATCAAACAAAAAAATGTTTATCTACATCAAGACTAAATGTGTGAATAAACAATTAAATAGTCATTTACATGGATAGCTGTGACTGTAACTGTACGTTCACACCGCCAGCGACTTGAGCGTCTAAAGATACCGGAAGTCATTCATTTTCAATGGAAGCTGGCTTCTCTCAGCTGCCAGGAGCGGCAAATCTGTCGGCGTCGCGTTTTGGGCGTTTTGAGCGTGTTGAGCGTCAATCTGAAAGTTGAAATTTTTCAACTTTATGGTAATGAGCTATGACGCGGTTCAGCGGCGAGCAGCGGCTAACGCCAGCCGCCAATCGGAATATAGACGTCCTTCACGCTGACTGATTCCAACGATGTAATCTTTTCGTTCCTACCAAAACATTTGTTCCGAGGAAAAATGGAGGAGACGCTCATCATCGCCGTTGCTGGGTTTCCTATTATTTATGATATGTCGTTGTTTGCGTATCGGGACCAGTTAAAAAAAAAACGAGGCATGGGATAAAGTAGCCGAGATAGTCGGTATGTCCGGTGAGTTGATGATTCATCATCTTTTTAACGAGGGAAATGAGCAGTGCGCCGTAGCGTGGTAGTCTTCCTTGCTTGATGTGAATGGTACAATCTGTTTTGCAGATCATTTTACCCTTATTAAATGCGCAAAAGTAAAAGTAGAAGTCAAAGTAGAAGCATTTTAGTGCTGTGCACTTAATGAGTTGTGTCAAACGGGAGGTTTACGACTACAACGTCTGGCCCGCCATAAAGTTACCGCCAGTTTTTTCATTCATTCTTTCGGCATTTCATGTCATCTCCATTACACTGTTCATTTTAGGTTTAAACGGTTTCAGACAGATACTCAAATTTGT
This sequence comes from Etheostoma perlongum, assembly GCA_026937815.1. Lineage (NCBI taxonomy): Eukaryota > Metazoa > Chordata > Actinopteri > Perciformes > Percidae > Etheostoma > Etheostoma perlongum. Next base: position 30,288,672 of record CM049380.1, read on the forward strand.
CGCAAAAAATATAAATCACCCCCAAAATTTCCTGTAGATAAATAACGTTTATCATGCAGACTGTGATACTCTCCGAATTGATAACGGTCCTGGAGGGTGTCGTGAACCCAAAATCTACGTAAAAGTACGACGTCTTCTCCGCAAATACAATACAGCAGCAGCACCAAACACAACTACTTCGCGATGATCCATAATTATCCAGTGATACACATAAAAGGACAAGCGCGAAATATTTACGAAAGCGGGAAGGCAATTCAGTTGCTCACAACACCGATTTGACCAATTGCGCTATAAGAACGCCGCCACGTCAGAGCGGCCAAAGCGTCTGAAAGCGTCCGAAAGCGTCCCCGTACTTTTTGACAAGCGTCCTTGGCGGGGGCGTCCAGAGCTTTTTTGCAGCTCAAGTCGCTGGCGGTGTGAACGTACGGTAAGAATCTACATCAGGGGTCTTCTAGGAGTCAGGGACCCCCCTGCATATTAGACTAGGCCTACAATACTGAGTAGGGCGGCCTGAAGCCTTTGTACATACATACAATTTTGGGATATAATACTAAGCTATTAAAATCATAACTTTTTGGCGTGATTTTATAAATCCTTTTTTAATGTTAGACGTGCATGTGGCACAGTGACTCCTCGGGATGACCTGGATCTGTGGCTGTCGAACCCTATCATCAGTGGGGATTTACATAAATATGTCATTAAATCACTATATACATCATCAGCAACACCAGACAAGG
>CM049380.1:30294408-30299408 GCA_026937815.1 Etheostoma perlongum
GTTTGTACTCGCCCGATGCAGTTATAGTAACAAAAAGGGATGCACTGTAATTTGGCTATATTCCACATATTTATTATATATTTATTATATTGTCAGCACCACATTGACTGCTGCTGTATAAGAGTGTGAATATCCTTATAGGGAGGAGGTCAGGGGGGGATGTTTGGCTCCTAAAATACAGAGCTTTCAAGCTGGGGAGCAGAGTTCATGTCCTGGAGAAGTTAAGGAGAAAACACAAGACTTTCACCAGGAAACAGGTGTTCATGTCCTGGAGAAGTTAAGGAGAAAACACAAGACTTTCACCAGGAAACAGGTGTTCATGTCCTGGAGAAGTTAAGGAGAAAACACAAGACTTTCACCAGGAAACAGGTGTTCATGTCCTGGAGAAGTTAAGGAGAAAACACAAGACTTTCACCAGGAAACAGGTGTTCATGTCCTGGAGAAGTTAAGGAGAAAACACAAGACTTTCACCAGGAAACAGGTGTTCATGTCCAGGGTGTACTACATAAGGGGACTGTTTTTTTAATCTTTTGTCTAACTTAACTGTTGTCGTTGCAGAACAGTCGCTTTTGTCGGCTGAACATAACTGTGACTACAGCAGGAACGAGGTCACCTCTCGGTGCTCTGTACCCGGCTCACAGTCACCTTCTCTCGTCTACACAGTATTTTTGTATTTTTTTTTTTTGTATGATATCATACAAACCTGTCCATAAGAATGCGTTGCCCGATTATGGATAATCCGGCCCAGGTCACCAATAAGATTTATAAAAACCAATTGTTGTTCTCCTGGAGCTAGAAAGTAGGCGTGGCGTCTTGTGTTGTTGTGCATGTCATGCATGTGTTTATTTGTAATCAGATGCACGTTTCAGATTACATTAGATGGTTTCAAGCAGTGCTCCCTAAGGAAGAACTGTGTGCAGCCTTGGTTGAGTCAAAAGGTGCTATTGACTCAACTCAACTCAGAGTCCGATGTTTCCTTTTATTTCCTATTTTTCAAAGGTGCGCTGATGGCTGTATTTCACCTGGTTTCTGTGTGATTGACTGCAGCCGTCCTCTTTCAGCATCACTTATCAGTGATGTGTTTCTCGCCCAGAGGACTCTCAACGGTCAGATGCTTTTTGTTTGTCACATTATTTTCTCTCTGTAAGCCTCGGGCGCCACTTCGCCGTGAAAAGCCCAGTGGGCAGCAGCTGCTGTGGAGATACCAGCCAACAGCAACTGAGTGAAGAATTTCCTTTTTTTATCAAAACGTAAATACGACATAGAATCTATTCCGTTTGAGCTGAAACGAGACGTCAAAAGGTCCTTCTTTGTGTTTGTCGCTTCATTTTATTCATCTTTATTATTTTATTTTATTCATCTTTATTGCCCATAGAAAACATTTTCTGTTATGATATGCGACTTGTGAATGAACTCTGTCTTGTGTTTTATAGACGAGTCAAACTAAAATGTTTTTCATCATCCAGAGAAAGAATTCAGTGATGTTTACCAGGCCAAATTCTTCTGAAAATTAGTGTCAGGTTGAGAGAAAGGTGGATAAAATATAAGACAAATTCATGAAAAAGGAAATGTGGGAACATAGGGCCTAATTTTGGAGAAAAATCTTCATGTTAATGGCATTCTTCACATGCACCTACAGTGCCTTGCGAAAGTATTCGGCCCCCTTGAACTTTTCAAACTTTTGACACATTTCAGGCTTCAAACATAAAGATATAAACATTTTATTTTTTGTGAAGAATCACCGACAAGTGGGACACAATTGTGAAGTGGAACGAAATCTATTGGGTATTTTAAACTTTTTAACTAATAAAAAAATTAAAAGTGGTGTGTGCAAAATGATTGGGCCCCTTGCGTTAATACTTTGTAGAGCCACCTTTTGCTGCGATTACAGCTGCAAGTCGCTTGGGGTATGTCTCTATTAGTTTTGCACATCGAGAGACTGACATTCTTGCCCATTCTTCCTTGCAAAACAGCTCGAGCTCAATGAGGTTGGATGGAGAGCGTTTGTGAGCAGCAGTTTTCAGCTCTTTCCACAGATTCTCGATTGGATTCAGGTCTGGACTTTGACTTGGCCATTCTAACACCTGGATACGTTTATTTGTGAACCATTCCTTTGTAGATTTTGCTGTATGTTTGGGATCATTGTCTTGTTGGAAGATAAATCTCCGTCCCAGTTTCAGGTCTTTTGCAGACTCCAACAGGTTTTCATCCAGTATGGTCCTGTATTTGGCTGCATCCATCTTCCCCTCAATTTTAACCATCTTCCCTGTCCCTGCTGAAGAAAAGCAGGCCCAAACCATGATGCTGCCACCACCATGTTTGACAGTGGGGATGGTGTGTTGAGGGTGATGAGCTGTGTTGCTTTTACACCAAACATATCGTTTTGCATTGTGGCCAAAAAGTTCAATTTTGGTTTCATCTGACCAGAGCACCTTCTTCCACATGTTTGGTGTGTCTCCCACGTGGCTTGTGGCAAACTTTAGACGAGACTTCTTATGGATATCTTTGAGAAATGGCTTTCTTCTTGCCACTCTTCCATAAAGGCCAGATTTGTGCAGTGTACGACTGATTGTTGTCCTATGGACAGACTCTCCCACCTCAGCTGTAGTTCTCTGCAGTTCATCCAGAGTGATCATGGGCCTCTTGGCTGCATCTCTGATCAGTCTTCTCCTTGTCTGAGCTGAAAGTTTAGAAGGACGGTCAGGTCTTGGTAGATTTGCAGTGGTCTGATACTCCTTCCATTTCAAAATGATCGCTTGCACATTGCTCCTTGGGATGTTTAAAGCTTGGGAAATCTTTTTGTATCCAAATCCGGCTTTAAACTTCTCCACAACAGTATTACGGACCTGACTGGTGTGTTCCTTGGTCTTCATGATGCTCTCTGCGCTTTCAACAGAACCCTGAGACTATCACAGAGCAGGTGCATTTATACAGAGACTTGATCACACACAGGTGGATTCTATTTATCACCATCAGTCATTTAGGACAACATTGGATCATTCAGAGATCCTCGCTGAACTTCTGGAGTGAGTTTGCTGCACTGAAAGTAAAGGGGCCCAATAATTTTGCACGCACCACTTTTCAGTGTTTTATTTGCTAAAAAGGTTTAAAATATCCAATAGATTTCGTTCCACTTCACAATTGTGTGGCACTTGTTGGTGATTCTTCACAAAAAATAAAAATTTTATATCTTTATGTTTGAAGCCTGAAATGTGTCAAAAGGTTGAAAACTTCAAGGGGGCCGAATACTTTCGCAAGGCACTGTACATGCATGTGTTGCCCTACACCGGGGATTGTATATGGAAGTGGGGCAAAGGGGACAATGATGGTCGGTACAGCACACCGTGCATTGTGTCACTTACGGTGTGTTATTTTTTAAATGTGTACCTTAACCCTCGTGTTGTCCTCGGGTCAAATTGACTCATGTTGTCCTATATCAATGTTCTTTTTAATTCCCCAAAATAACATGATTGATTCCACCCAACGCTCTTTGCCAAATACAAATCTCTACTTTCATTAATTTTGGGGCGTCTTATTCAATTTTATAGCATTGTAAAACAAATGGAAGTGTTTTTGAAATAATATTGAGTAAAGGTTGACATATTCCAGTCTGTGATTATCATCAACATCCATTCCTTTAATTTTAGTCTCAATAATTCCTAATTTCTGCTTTGCTAACTCAAACATTAGGTATAATTTCCCATAAATGAGGTTTGTTGACTTTGTTTAAGATCCCATCAGCTAGATAACTCTTTCTCCAGCTTTGGTCAGTCCAGGATCAGCTGGGAGACTTCTTCTAGACCAGGGACACTTGGAATACCTGCACAACAGAGACAGGAAGTAGAACAGGGACAGGAAGTAGTTCTTTTGGAGATTATGGTCAAACTAGTGGCTGTTGGAGCAGTGTTTTTCCATTGAGAACAAGCTAGCATGCTACAGTTAGCCACCTCGTCTCTAGTGACGTAGAAAGCCGACATTCAGAAACCGCATCTCACTCAAAACACCATGGATGGTTTGTATGCGTGTGGAAGCACCAGAGACACAAAATAACACCCCAAATCCCAGAAAAGGTGATTTGTTTCATAATATGGACACTTTAAACAAGCCAAACTACCAAGAGCCATATGATAAGTGCAGCCGTAAATAGTTTTTTAGTTAATTACCCAAGGTGCGGTCAGATGAGATGTGCTTTTAGCCTGCAGCAGATGATACAGTATGTAGGCTTTCGGCAATCCTGATGTCAATGGAGAGCTCATTCTACCATTGTGTAGTGTGTGTGTGTGTGTGTGTGTGTGTGTGTGTAATGGTAATGTGGATGAAATTGATTGTTAGGAGGTTATTTGGGACGCAATAATACAGTAAAGGATATTTCACTTTTTGGATTGAATAAAAGCCCGTCAGTAAACTATGCATGTCTCCACCTTGATTTGATTCTCATTTTCCAGTGTGGCCTTTAGTGAAATTGAGTTTGATCCCCCTGCTGTAGGTGAACAGGAGGCTCCTAAATGAAACGTGTGCATTTTAAAAAACAACTCTGATAGAAACAGCAGTGTGTACATACACAGCTCCTAATGCGACAGGCATTACAGAGAGCAACGAGTGAGGTAATGTGGCGTGCCGGATCCTCCTTGTCTCAAACAGGGCCAGGCGAGGTCTCCCGGGACGGGGGTTCGGTCCCTGGTAATAAAAGGGTAATTAGCTCTCTCTCTCCCTTACTCCCCCCTCTCATCACGGAGCCTCACCCCGAGAGTCTGCCTCACGGCTAACACCGTCATTTCCCCCGATGGATGTCGACGCGCGATGAGAGCCTGTCAGGGGACGCTGCAGTATTCATGATGGAAATTTCTGATGTTCTCAGTAATGATGTGAAGAAGATATACCCGCGGACCTCTCAATAGACTGTTCATTCATTTGGATGTGTCAATCAACCCGACGCATCGCCTCGCGATGATGGCTCTCAGCGACAATTTAGTACAGCGCAAAGTACTAGTTACGTCCTC
>CM049380.1:30301908-30311908 GCA_026937815.1 Etheostoma perlongum
CCCTGGGTTCCAGCAAATACCTCTCCTGGTAATACGGAGTAGATTTACAAAGAAGATAATCCTAAAATATGATTCCCCTGGAACTATCTGAAACCACAATACCATCCTCATATCGGACATGTCAGACATGTCAGCATTAATAAGAATATGTATTTTCACGCCCAAAACACCCAAAAACGCGATGCCGACTGATCTGCCTCCTTGCAGCTGAGAGGAGCTTCCATTGAAAATGAATCCGGTAACTTCAGGCGCTCAGGTCGGCGGCGGTGGGGATGTCCGGTTACGCCTCGACGCAGAGGTCCAGGTTTCGAGTCCGACCTGTGACGATTTCCTGCACCCCCCACCTAGCCGTCCTGTAATCTTAACCCTTGTGTTGTCTGCCCCGTGACCATGAAAAACATTTTCCCCTTTTCTTAACGTTTTTGTTGCTTTTTACAAAGTTTTTTAATGATTTTTTTGTATTTTTGATTTTTTTTTCATTGATTTTGCTGCTTTTTTCACCATTTTTCACCTGTAATTCGACTTCCTTTATTTCAAATATCCAATAAAAAAACCTTAAACAACGCTACTTAAAATGCAGAGACAGCCAGGCAGTAGCATCACTAACGAAAGATTCCTCCTTTAGACAGCAGGCTACAATAACTCCAACTGTTGAGGAAGCCAAAATAACAGGAATACCAAAAAGCTAGAAGACCGAGAAAACGTCTCGGGTTACGTATGTAACCCTTGTTCCCCGAGATAGGGGAACGAGACACTGCGTCGGTTAACCGATGCAGTTTGAGTTCCCCTTGAAGGGGAACAGATAGACTAACACACATGATTTAAAATAGGAATAAATGACCTTAAAAAATACAAATGCTACGTTCACACGTGGGGCGGCTACATTCATAAACGGACATTTCAACCTCGTTTAAAAAATACCATTACGCACAGTTGTTAGTTTCCAGAAAAGTGTACCTGTGTACAGACGCGTAACTATCGTTGGAATTTATAATCGCTTTGCTTAATAGTGGGTGAATTATAATCATCATTGGAGGGTGTTGTGTTCAGTTCGGGTGAGTTAATGTTGCAGTTGAAAAGATAACACCAGACAAAGGAGTAGTCTATAATCCTGGGTCCTTTTTTCAGACTTAAACTTAAACTTTACAGACTTTGTTTTAGTTTTCACCAACACCACCTTACTAGTTTTACTACTTTTTGGAATTGGTCAATAACCCTCATTTATATAGAAGTATCTCTAAATATTTGAGTTGGGAAAAAGCTGAAATTATGAATTATTGTGACTAATAGTTAAGATCAGAGGAATGAAAGTGATCAGTTGTATTTGCAAAGAGCGTTGGAAGGAATCCAATCCATTTTTTATGGTAATTTGGTTAAAAAGAAACTCATATTTCAGACATAGATATTGTTTAGCGGGGTCAAATTTGACAACAGAAAGGTTAAGACAAAGACACATTTTTTTATAAATAAATGAATATAATAAAATCATTCATTACACATCCGTCCACACAGCAGTTACATAGTCATCTTGTACAACCGCTATTCAGAGCCAAGCTGCATTGTGCACAAGTTGTTCCACCTGTGAATTAAAAGGTTACCACTCCACATCAAACTTCCCCATTCATACATTTAGTGTGTAACTATTTCTTTTTGATCACAGATCCATCTGCCAAAGGAAGGGGGTTAAAATGTAGATGTTTCTGCAGTGTGTGTATGTGTACGTGTACAAGTGGAGAGTTAGCCCTAATGCATATGCATACATGCATGCATGCATACGCTGGTGTGACACACAATGCACACTACATGAAGACACACATACACTGAGTGTATACAAACATTATGCAAGATGGCGCATTAGCATGCAGTTTGCAGCGGCGCGCCCACAGAGCCACTCAGATGTGTCAATCTCCCCTCCGAGCTTTTCAAGCCGCTTCAATTTCGTCTGATCTCAAAGATTTATGAATTTGGAAGTCAGCAGATAACACATCCCCTCATATCACAGTTAAGCCTGTCACAGCGCAGCGTCGGAGGGGTTGAGGGGGAGATGTTTTCCTCTCTTCATGAGCATGGATAAGCACGGCGGCTGGAGGACGAGGCTGTCAGCCAATCAGACGCTGTTGTTGCCACAGAGTCTCTGGCTCAAGGCCGCCGCTTCTTTCAGCTTCTCAAAGGTCTTTTTCCCCCTGACACTGAAAGGGGGGGGGGGAACGTATCTGGATGGCTGTTGAAGTGATGCGAGTTCGCAGATTGAAGTGAAAGTGAAAAACATACATTTTATGGTTTTATATAAAAGCAATCCAATCTGGCCGGGCCGGCCTGGCGGCTCGGTAAAGGACAAACAGAGATCCACATAAGGATCTTTACACAGGGAGTTCAACATTTGAATTTCAGTGAACACACACACGCATGCTTATTCATTTCACTTTATTTTTTGGGGGCTTTTCCCTTTATTTGATAGTGACAGTTGTAGGACTCAGCCTATATGGGGTCCACGCTACAGGTCGCCCTATTTATTTCACTTTTAAGGACACATATGCAGAGTATACAGAGACGTACGCACCCAGTCAGGGCCCCGCAGACACCAGTTCGGCCCCAAAACCAGCTTTAAAACAAAACCTTGAAAACCATTTTAAAACAGTAGCCATGTTTCCATACACACATTTGTATCCGAATGAAGTGATATTGATTTAAAAAGGCCTTATAGAAACAGTAAAATTCGATGGAATTTCATGAATATCAACTTAATACGTTCGGTCTCATCTGATTTTCTCTTGATGATTTTCGGCTTACGTGATAAACGCTGATGGGAACCTTATTTGTTGAATTAATAATGAATTGATTAAGTTTTAGGTCATTTTATGGTTGCAACCCGCCACAAAATGCAGAAGAAGAAGTTGTAGTTCATGTCCCCCAGTATTTCCTCTCTGTCTGCACACATGGGGGGGGGGAGAACAAAGACAGATGGACGTGGACGGACGAGGAGACGAGAGACTTCCTGGATTTAATTGATCAGGAACTCGTGAAGGAAACAACCGATAAAGGTTAGGACGAGCCGTGGGACGTCCTGCGGAGTCAATGGAAGACGCTCAGACAGAGAGACATGTCTCAAAATAGAGTCTCGCAGCGGTGCCGGGGGGGGGACAATAAAAGACATTTTGCATCTGCATCGTCATAGCGATGTGTTGATAGCGTCGTTGTTTTCTTATTATAGCTCGATATGTCCTAGAACATGAGCTCTATTACAACTTGTCCCATAGTGATCATGTGATGTTGTCCCATAGTGATCATGTGATGTTGTCCCATAGTGATCATGTGATGTTGTCCCATAGTGATCATGTGATGTTGTCCCATAGTGATCATGTGCTGTTGTCCCATAGTGATCATGTGATGGTTGTCCCATATTGATCATGTGATGTTGTCCCATAGTGATCATGTGATGGTTGTCCCATAGGGATCATGTGATGTTGTCCCATATTGATCATGTGATGTTGTCCCATAGTGATCATGTGATGTTGTCCCATAGTGATCATGTGATGTTGTCCCATAGTGATCATGTGATGTTGTCCCATAGTGATCATGTGATGTTGTCCCATAGTGATCATGTGATGGTTGTCCCATAGTGATCATGTGATGTTGTCCCATAGTGATCATGTGGTGTTGTCCCATAGTGATCATGTGATGGTTGTCCCATAGTGATCATGTGATGTTGTCCCATATTGATCATGTGATGTTGTCCCATAGTGATCATGTGATGGTTGTCCCATAGGGATCATGTGATGTTGTCCCATATTGATCATGTGATGTTGTCCCATAGTGATCATGTGATGTTGTCCCATAGTGATCATGTGATGTTGTCCCATAGTGATCATGTGATGTTGTCCCATAGTGATCATGTGATGGTTGTCCCATAGTGATCATGTGATGTTGTCCCATAGTGATCATGTGGTGTTGTCCCATAGTGATCATGTGATGGTTGTCCCATAGTGATCATGTGATGTTGTCCCATAGTGATCATGTGATGGTTATCCCATAGTGATCATGTGATGGTTGTCCCATAGTGATCATGTGATGGTTGTCCCATAGTGATCATGTGATGTTGTCCCATAGTGATCATGTGATGGAGACGGGAGCCATTTTGTCTAGAAACACTTTGTTGTTGTTGAATGTTGTGATTCAGTGCAAAAATGAATAAAAACACCTTAAAATGTCTCAAATCAATCAGATATACCAATTTGACCCTAAAACAGCGTCATGTGATCATCACCAGGTTTTTATCGTCTTTAAAGCCGTTGGATGGAAACACACGTTCACCAGATTTATTCACAGGAGTTATTTTACCGAACTTCAGATAATTTGATTAACAAGTGGATGGAAACTCAGCTACTGTGCTTAGGTACATCGTAAAGAATAAATACACACGGGTAGATCGAGTTAGCCTTTTGTTCCCACATGTGTAAGATCTAACAGAAAAGCCCCAAAAAAAGATCTAAAAAATGAGAAGAAATAGATGAATAAGTGAATAATTTATCTCCATGCAAATGTATCCGTGCTCGTCATCAACAGATACCGAGCATTTTAACAGACAGTTCTGTCTCACATGGTCCCAAGAGAATGGATGAAAAACAACTTCTAATTGTGTTGTCTCCATTACAGACGGCTCATTTTGCACCGGCGTTGCATCCCAGCAAGCACTGCTCACAGTGCACTCAATTAAAGATCCGTAAAATCAAGAAAAGAATGAGAACATAGAAATGAAACATAAATAATAAATAAAAATGGCTTTCTAACTCAGTTCCCAAACAAACTGCACAATAGGAGAAGTTTTAATTCAAATTTCCCCATTTAGACCAATATTTTCCCATGGTCATTAAAGTGCTCATATCATGCTCATTTTCAGGTTCATAATTGTATTTAGAGGTTGTACCAGAATAGGTTTATGTGGTTTAATTTTCAGAAATCACCATATCTTTGTTGTAGCTACTGCACATTGCTGCAGCTCCTCTTTTCACCCTGTGTGTTGAGCTCTCTGTTTTAGCTGTGTGAGGAAAAGGCGACAAAAAGCAATTACAAGGTGATGAAAAGGTGGAAAAGAGGCGACCAAAACGTGAGGAAAAGGCGATGAAAAGCAACTATAAGGCGTCAAAGGTGATGAAAAGGTGGCAAAGAAATTACCAAAAGGTGACAATGACGGAAAAGCGCAGAAAAGGCGTTTAAAAGGAGAAGAAAAGGCGGTTAAAAGGAGAAGAAAAGGCGTTTAAAAGGAGAAGAAAAGCGTTTAAAAGGAGAAGAAAAGGGCGGTTAAAAGGAGAAGAAAAGGTGGATAAAAGTAACTACAAGGTGATGAAAAGGTGACGAAAAGCAACTACAACAGAAACTCAGATTGGACAGATAGTCTAGCTAGCTGTCTGGATTTACCCTGCAGAGACCTGAGGACCAGGTAACCATAGTCCTCAGATTGGACAGATAGTCTAGCTAGCTGTCTGGATTTACCCTGCAGAGATCTGAGGACCAGGTAACCATAGTCCTCAGATTGGACAGATAGTCTAGCTAGCTGTCTGGATTTACCCTGCAGAGACCTGAGGACCAGGTAACCATATTCCTCAGATTGGACAGATAGTCTAGCTAGCTGTCTGGATTTAGGCTTAATAAAAACGACTACCCTGCAGAGATCTGAGGACCAGGTAACCATAGTCCTCAGATTGGACAGATAGTCTAGCTAGCTGTCTGGATTTACCCTGCAGAGATCTGAGGACCAGGTAACCATAGTCCTCAGATTGGACAGATAGTCTAGCTAGCTGTCTGGATTTACCCTGCAGAGATCTGAGGACCAGGTAACCAGAGTCCTCAGATTGGACAGATAGTCTAGCTAGCTGTCTGGATTTACCCTGCAGAGATCTGAGGACCAGGTAACCAGAGTCCTCAGAAATCAGCCGCAGGTTAGAGCGCCAACACGGAGACAGAGGACGGGGACGGACATCCGGCCAAAATGAGGGACATCCGGGACTCTGGAACAATCCTGGAAGTGGAACGTCGTCGATATAGAGGAGTAGATCTGCGTATGTCTCCTGTTCGAGACGGCTGTGTCTTCACTAGACTGCGTTAATATAAACCATGATAACCTGGTTATGAGTCACATCCACCCCCCTGGATGGTCCTGTCTCACTCCCTCTTCCTCTCCTGGCGGTTTCCATGCATCGGTTTGATGTTGTTGGCTTTGTACTTGCTGCTTTGACATACAGTATGTTGGTGTTCAGTGCTGAATATCCAGCCGTTAGTGTCCTGCTGACGGCCTCCGAGTCTGATCTGAGGCCTCGCTCCTGGGTGAGGGCTTCTCCTACAGCAGGGAGAGAAAAACACTTCAACAGGATCAGGGCTTTTATTGGTCTCCAACTGCTCTACAGCGCAGCAGACTTCCAGCGCACCAAGCTCAAAGCAGTCAGAACTTTCTGTCAGCACTCACAAAGATGAAATATGGTCCAACAACAAAATGGTGTTAGGCGCAGGAGCTTTTTTCCTCCTTGGTTTGATTTGGGGTTTGAGAACTTTCAGCAACTTACACTTTTCTGTCTCCAGATGACAACTTGGAAAATTTCTATTGAGCACAATTGAAAATATATACAGCCAGATATATACTGTATATATAGTATACAACCCTAAACCTACTGCTAGTGTTAATTACTACTCATTTACTTGATAAAGGAAAGGCAGATACGATACAAATTTAAAGATATTCCGATATATCAGCCGATATATAATTTAAAATAGAAATCCAGAAACACAAAGCAAATTAAACAGATTTCCCTAACATTTCCTGGACTTTGGACCCACAATGGCTGCCTTGCACTACACTTGTACACTTTGCAACTTGTTGTTTTTGTCCTGTAATTTCTGTTTTGTTTTGTTTTTCTTTGTTTTGTTATAACTACTTTCACTTTTCTGTTCCCTGTATCTGTATTTTATTGTCTGTAAAGCGACCTTGAGTGATTAGAAAGGCGCTGTTAAATAAAATGTATTATTATTATTATTATTATTATTGTCCTGAAAACACTTGTGAACACACTTGTGCTGCTCTTATATAACCTGCACCATGCCACTTGCATACTCAGGTCAAACAGAACTACCTCAGCCATTTATTGGTCTGACTTTTGCATTATATATATATTATATTGACTGTCTACTGTATGCAGTAATTTTTTGCTGCTCTTATTTTCCTCATTGTATGTGCCTTCTTATTTTTACTTTTTATATTGTTTACTTAAATGTTATGTTTGTCTGTGGACCTGTGTGTGTGTGTATGTGTGTGTGTGTGTGCGCGCATGTGAGAAAGTGTGTGAGAGTGTGTGTGAGTGTCTGTGAGAGTGTGAGAGTGTGTGTGTGTGTTTTAGTGTGTGTGTGTGTGTGTTTTTGTGTGTGTGTGTGTGTGTGTGTGTGTGTGTGTGAGAGTGTGTGTGTGTGTGTGTGTGTCTGTGAGAGTATGTGTGTGTGTGAGAGTGTGTGTGTGTGTGTGTGTGTGTGTCTGTGAGAGTGTGTGTGTATAAAATATGTCTTGTCTCCACCGTGGGATAGAGGGAAACGTAATTTCGATCTCTTTGTATGTCTTGACATGTGAAGAAATTGACAATAAAGCAGACTTTGACTTTGACTAACATGAGTTATTTGTAGTTATTTATGAGTTCTCACTAAAATAAAATAATAATTTGTTTTATTCTCACAACAGATCATTTCTCAGATTCTCTGCTTTATTCTAACTTCACATCCACTTTTATTTTGAAATCCACTGGCTTGTCTTCATTCACTTCACTTGTCTTCTTTCCTTTGGCTACTTTCCCGCCTGTGTGATTACCCTCCCACTCCTTATGTGTGTCTCACCTGTGTGTAATCCTCCTCACCTGTTCCCCAGGTATAAACACTCCCCCCATTCACTTACCTGTGCCAGATGGTTGTTACTCTACAGCGGTTTGGTTTTCACAGTGTTTCCTTGACAGTTTTGCCGTCATCCTGACGATGATTTTGCCTACTGATTTTATACTGTTGCCTGATTGTTCTTTCAACATTAAATTGTAGTACTGTTGTACCCTGGCAAGCGTCACTTAGCGACAGGTAGCACACGATGCTAACGAGAGACTTCTGTAATGTCAACACAGTAAAAATGGACCTACTTAACCAAGTTGGTTCACTGCTGGCTTCAAGTTAGCAGTCAAGGCTGTCAGTTGAATGGCATTTAGAGCTAAGGTTAGCAATCAAACAACCATAGATGGCTAAAATGGTTTTGAAATGACTGCTAGCTTAGCTACAAGCTAGCAATCAAACACAACAAGGCTGTCAGTTGAATGGCATTTAGCGCTAAGGTTAGCAATCAGACAACCATAAATATCATAGGGAGCCTCCGAGCTAATATCTTGAACATGTGGAATACTTGGACACGTATCAGCGTCTCTACTCAGTGAGTGAGTGTGACGTGACTGGACTGTCGCGCCTCTTAAATTTCAACCTGGGGACGGAGACCCAGGCGTCTAAATCGGCCCACGTCGCTGGTTTCCCCATCAGTGTCCTCATTGTCTTTATTCTGAGAGACACTGTGAACTAATGGACAGTCGTGGGTCAGACCGAGAACTTTATCGCGTAAACAAGCGGAGCCTGACTCCGATGAAATACTGCAGCCTGCCAGTCAAAGCTTTGGGACAAGCTTTCCCATTCAAGTAAATGAGGTAGCGTTCTGGCAGCTTATTACACTGATAGTTTTTTTTTTGGGGGACATGAATTTCAAAATTCCCCACCAAACTGATTAACCCATGTAAGTAAGTCATGTAAGCCCAAAAATACAAATTAAAAAATCAGCAGCTATTTTCTTATACATGGAGTCATCCTCCCGCTTAAAGAAGGATGCAACGTTTCTGAAATGATTTCCATCTTCTGTTATTGTTCGTAATGAGAAAAGTTTATTTTATGGTTTTCATAAATTTCAGTATGACAGTTGTTCCGTAAACCGTTTAAATCTGAGCGTGCACGACTCACATCTGCACTCGACTCACATCGGGGAGGGACACCACCAAGGGCTGCCCGATGGCCCGATAGCCCAATTTAACCCTCGTGTTGTCTTCTCTTCGTGTCCCTCGGGTCAAACTGACTCCGGACTTATTTGGGGTTATAAAAACAATTCTGAAATAAAATCTTACTTCATAATCTATTGACAAATATTGTCTTTATCTCAATTTCCAACAGCTGAGATAACATCTATGTTTAGGGAATGCATCAGTCTCTACTAGCACACAATTAAACATGGAAGTGGGGTTTTTCTCATAAGGTTATAATTCATGTTAAAAATCCCCCATGGAAACAACATAAGTGTCATATCCAGAATAATGTTCTGAGTCAGGAATACATGTTTATCACAGGAAATAAGGTAAGGCCGTTGATTTCAGGTAGAAAAAATGTAACTTGTTCCATTTTTCTTCTTGTAAAAATCTGAAATGGGTCAATTTGAGCCAAATACCAAACAAGGGTTAAATGCCATGTTGGGTTAGTAACTATGAGAAGTAGTTAGTATTAATAGTTACTGTATCATAATCATATGATGTGAATGTGCGGTTGGCCAATCGAGAATAGAGTTGGCGTTTGATGCTTCTGACGGTTTTTATGACACGTTTTGACACTCCTGATGCTTTCAACTTTTTGACTTTTATTGGCATTTTGTCTTCACATTTTTCATTTTTTTTACACTTTTTTATGCCTTTCTTCTTGAAGTTTGACTTCTCTTTTTTTATTTTATTTTTTTTATATTTTTTTGCCTTTTTTCTGACTCTTATTTAGAAGGTTTTTCTTTCCTCAGAAGACAAACTGTAGAAGGGCCAGTAGAAATTAATTTGAGGCAAGTAGAATTTATTTATTTATTTTTTTCACTTGTCCGTTAGAAAAAAACAACCTGCGTGTACATTTACTATAACTTATCATTTACTATATAACTTTATCTTTTCAGACTGCGTTCCATCCGGACTGCCGA
>CM049380.1:30316908-30331908 GCA_026937815.1 Etheostoma perlongum
GACCAAGCGTGTTATATGACGCTAAAGGAGACGACCAAGCGTGTTATATGACGCTAAAGGAGACGACCAAGCGTGTTATACAACGCTAAAGGAGATGACCAAGCGTGTTATATGACGCTAAAGAAGGAGACGACAAGCGTGTTATATGACGCTAAAGGAGACCAAGCGTGTTATATGACGCTAAAGGAGACGACCAAGCGTGTTATACAACGCTAAAGGAGACGACCAAGCGTGTTATATGACGCTAAAGGAGACGACCAAGCGTGTTATATGACGCTAAAGGAGACGACCAAGCGTGTTATATGATGCTAAAGGAGACGACCAAGCGTGTTATATGATGAAGACGACCAAGCGTGTTATAAAAGGAGACCAAAGCGTGTTATATGACCAAAGGAGACGACCAAAGCGTGTTATATGATCTAAAGGAGACGACCAAGCGTGTTATATGACGCTAAAGAAGACGACCAAAGCGTGTTATATGACGCTAAAGGAGACGCGACCAAGCGTGTTATATGACGCTAAAGGAGGCGACCAAGCGTGTTATATGATGCTAAAGAAGACGACCAAGCGTGTTATATGGCGCTAAAGGAGACGACCAAGCGTGTTATATGGCGCTAAAGGAGACGACCAAGCGTGTTATATGACGCTAAAGGAGACGACCAAAAGAAGACGACGTGTTATATGACGCTAAAGGAGACGACCAAGCGTGTTATATGACGCTAAAGGAGACGACCAAGCGTGTTATACAACGCTAAAGGAGACGACCAAGCGTGTTATATGACGCTAAAGAAGAGGCGACCAAGCGTGTTATATGACGCTAAAGGAGACGACCAAGCGTGTTATATGACGCTAAAGGAGACGACCAAGCGTGTTATATGATGCTAAAGAAGACGACCAAGCGTGTTATATGACGCTAAAGGAGACGACCAAGCGTGTTATATGATGCTAAAGGAGACGACCAAGCGTGTTATATGGCGCTAAAGAAGACGACCAAGCGTGTTGTATGACGCTAAAGGAGGCGTGGTATATGACGCTAAAGGAGACGCGACCAAGCGTGTTATATGACGCTAAAGGAGACGACCAAGCGTGTTATATGACGCTAAAGGAGATGACCAAGCGTGTTATACAACGCTAAAGGAGACAACCAAGCGTGTTATATGACGCTAAAGAAGACGACCAAGCGTGTTATATGACGCTAAAGGAGACGACCAAGCGTGTTATATGACGCTAAAGGAGACGACCAAGCGTGTTATATGATGCTAAAGAAGACGACCAAGCGTGTTATATGACGCTAAAGGAGACGACCAAGCGTGTTATATGATGCTAAAGGAGACGACCAAGCGTGTTATATGACGCTAAAGGAGACGACCAAGCGTGTTATATGACGCTAAAGGAGACGACCAAGCGTGTTATATGATGCTAAAGGAGACGACCAAGCGTGTTATATGATCCTAAAGGAGACGACCAAGCGTGTTATATGACGCTAAAGGAGACGACCAAGTGTGTTATATGATGCTAAAGGAGACGACCAAGCGTGTTATATGATCCTAAAGGAGACGACCAAGCGTGTTATATGACGCTAAAGGAGACGACCAAGCGTGTTATATGACGCTAAAGGAGACTTTTAGTGTAAATAACACATTTTACAAGATGAGAGTGAGAATGTGTTGAAAATGCATGTAGGATGCTTCTGTATGTCAACACTTTGACTAGCGTTAGCTTGGACAGCTAGTTTACCTGTTGGGCAACAGGCTAAAGAAAATGACACCACCCAAACTCAGGATTTCTCCCAGTGATTTGCAAGCCCAGTGGCGCACCGGGTCTAAGGTCCTCCCCACCCCCACCAGGCCTAAACCATTTGGGGGAAACGTTTTTTTTTTATATTAATGAACGTCCATTACATTCAAGCCGTTGCTAAATGAGTTGCTACAAAGCTAATTAAGACTATCAGCTCCACGCAACTCTCTCTGGATTTCTCAGTGTGACTATGTTCAGAAGATCGAGGCGTTCGGCGACTTTCACGCGCAGGAACTCGAGTGAAGATAATGACCTCTTCTGAAGAGTCCATCATGTTTTTTTTAATCCGTTGCGTCCTCCTTGGCTACTAGCAACTGCGTGGAGCAGGGGGTGGGTGGGAGTGGATGGGGTGAGCAATTACAGAAGGCTTGCATCATGTGGACGCGCCGACAGAATTGTTGTCATTACGTAGAATTCCTCAGAAACTACGCACTGTAGCTTTAAATCAACGGCCATTTGTCTACCCGCAAGTGATGATTCGGTCTATTTACTGCTGTCTGTACAGTGTACTACAGTGTTTCTGTTATTAAGGGAGTAATAAATACGCAAACGCGGGAGTGCTTTTTTGTATTTTATTTCTTACATATTATTTTTTGGCCATTTCAGGCCTTTATTTTGATAGGACAGCTGAACAAATGAGAGAGCGGGGGGAAAGACATGCAGCAAAGGGATGGGCATGCTGGAGCCGAACCCATGGGAGGAGTGCTTTTTGCTGTGTGTATCACAACATTAAGTACACGCTTCATTAAATATTATTCTTAAGTCAATTTCCAGGCAATTTAGGCAGTTCTTAACACACACACAACTTAAGATATGGCAGCTCAAGATAAAGACCATTACACCATAAAGATACCAGAGCAGAGAAAAGAGGCCCGAACACCATACTGCATCTCGTGAACCCCGACACATTAGGGATGACTCTGTCTTTCTGAACTCCAATTTTCATTCTGTCTCCCTATTTGTCTGTTTGTCTCTATCTTCCACTGTCTCTCTCTTTGCCTGCCTGTCTTTCGACCTCTCTTCCTTCCTTCGTCTCTCTCTCACTCTCATTTTGGCTTCTCATCATAACTGGCAACATGCCCTGACACTGGAACCACACACTTGTACATAGACATACTAGTAAACACGCACACACACACACACACAAACATTCACAGCTTGCAATCAATATGCAATTTCCACTCTGTGTATAAAAGATGGACCTACTTGGAGGCTGTCCCGTCGCTTTTGAGTAATGGCGTGTCTACATGGAGTGCTGCTATAATTCTCCTAACTGCCCTGCAAGGCCCCTAAATTGTGATAAAAAGGATTTCATCTTGTGGGCAGATGCCGACACATACGGCCGAGGGGAACGAGCGCTGATTTATCCCTGACTTCCTGTTTCATCTCTTCTCCATCTACAGCCATGAAAAGCAGAGAAACGGATTATTTCATGGAGAGGTTCAACAAAAAGAGTCATTGGCCCTCGACGCTTCAGAGACACCAGACCTGCTGTCTGGAGCTGTCCCGCTCATCTCATGTAAGGGTTTTGAGGTGAAGACTTTAGGGTTTTGATGATACCGAGGAGACCTTGTATCTCAAAGTTTGAATTTAAGAGGGACTAGGACAGCTCTGCTGAGCTCTGAATGCAAATCAAAGCTGTGCTGGTGTGTCGAAGTGACCGATTGGTCCAGTATTAAGCGAGATTGCTGCAGTCGACAGCAGTGAAACAAGCTAATAGGGAAATTGTCTGAAGTGTCTGACAACATTATGGAAAGGATTTCTAAAGAAGTTGACCTTTCTATTAAAGTGTAAGATCCTTTTTTTAACATAAAACCATCTGCAATATCGCGTTCGCTAAACCCACCAGACAACAGAAACAAGATCTAACTTTAAAAAGCCATCTTGGGTCGTTTTTCCACTTTTCCACCCATCAAAGCTGTGGTTTTGGTTGAAATAAACACATATTTTACCAATTAACATGTGAAGATATGTTGGCTCTGTACACGCTAAAAGTATTGTTTTTTTTAATTGAGTCTGGTGGGTGACTGTTTCTGGTTAAACAAAAAAGGTCTCAAAGAGGTTTTAAAGGTCTATCTCTGAAGGGATCCTTTCTATAATGTTGTCAGACACTAAGAATATTAATCTGAGCCTGTCAGTGGCAAAACAAGCACTTTTGTGAAGGTAAATACAAGCTGGACTCACATTAGCTTGTTTCGCCGCTGTCAACTGCAGCGACCTTGCTTAATACTGGACCAATGTCAAAGATTGTTGTTCCCATCAGTCACCCAGACAGAAAAACATGTGAAAATAGGTTTTGAAATACACATTAAGTCAATCTGGACAAAAATGAAGGACATCAGTTCTTAATGCCCAGTTCAGACCCAAAATTTGCAATGAGACGAGTTAAATCTTAGTGAAAAACGTCGGCCTGCAGCGTTCTGAAACCTGCCGCTTCAATGAGACGAGACAATGTCTCATCTCCATAGCAACGAGTCTTTGTACTTCTGTCCTAACTTCCGACTTCCCGAAAAGCAGAAATTAGGAATTATTGAGACTAAAATTAAAGGAATGGATGTTGATGATAATCACAGACTGGAATATGTCAACTTTTACTCAATACTATTTCAAAAACACTTCCATTTGTTTTACAATGCTATAAAATTGAATAAGACGCCCCAAAATTAATGAAAGTAGAGATTTGTACTTGGCAAAGAGCGTTGGGTGGAATCAATCATGTTATTTTGGGGAATTAAAAAGAACATTGATATAGGACAACATGAGGACAACATGAGGGCAACATGAGGACAACATGGGGACAACATGAAGATAACATGGGGACAACATGAAGACAACATGAGGACAACATGAGGTCAACATGAGGTCAACATGAGGACAACATGAAGAAAACATGAAGACAACATGAGGACAACACGAAGACAACATGAGGACAACATGAGGACAACATGAAGATAACATGAAGACAACATGAGGACAACACGAAGACAACATGAGGATAACATGAGGACAACATGAAGATAACATGGAGACAACATGAAGACAACATGAGGACAACATGAGGACAACATGAGGACAACATGGGGACAACATGAGGACAACATGGGGACAACATGGGGACAACATGAGGACAACATGGGGACAACATGAAGACAACATGAAGACAACATGAGGACAACATGGGGACAACATGGGGACAACATAAGGACAACATGGGGACAACATGAAGACAACATGAGGGCAACATGAGGACAACATGAAGACAACATGAAGACAACATGAAGGCAACATGAGGACAACATGAGGACAACATGAGGACAACATGAGGGAAACATGAGGACAACATAAGGACAACATGGGGACAACATGAAGACAACATGAGGGCAACATGAGGACAACATGAAGACAACATGAAGACAACATGAGGGCAACATGAGGACAACATGAGGACAACATGAGGGCAACATGAGGACAACATGAGGGCAACATGAGGACAACATGAGGGCAACATGAGGGTTAAGGGAAAGCTTGTGGGGGGGCTTACGAGACTCGTGGGAATACCGGGACGGTTAAGGACACAGACCCCGGTCTCCTGGGTGAAAGTCCTGTGTTTGACCCCCCCGACCAACCTCACTACGAGGATTTTCCCCCCTACACACTACTCGCTAAACCCCGTCTAGATGCTGCTTTCCCCGGTACCTTCTACACATGCCGAAGGGCGCATTTTTTCTTTTAGGTTATTTTTTGACATTTTCATGCCATGGGACCTTTTAACATGTAGGTTCTTCTTCAACCTCCTGGTGTGACAATCAAGGCAGTTCAACGTCACAGAGTTTCCTTATTACATAATTCATTGACGAAGTATGCCCTACCCTGTGAGGGGAGTGTTGCAGAAGGTGCGGGAGATGTTGTGAATGTGAAACTGACTTGTGACGTCGACTCTCTCAGCAGCAGAATCCAGTCGAAGCCTTTAAATGAGACAACTGAGACGACAGCAAAGCTCGCCCACGGGCAACCATTCAATTAAAGCAGGGGTCTTCAACGTTTTCCAGGCCAAGGACCCCCAAACTGATGGCGAGATAGAGCGGGGACCCCCTAATTATATATATTGTATAAAATTGTGTTATATCAAACTGGTCCTATAGTGCCATGTGTAAATGTACCTTGTTATTGTGCATTCAATGCTAAGATACTCAAATAATACACAGGTTCATATATTCATGTTTTTAACATAACATAACACAATAAACTGATACCTGCCAAGATCAACAATGTCTGTCAATTGCATGTAATCATGCATAAAAGATATTCAAATGGACATTTTTAAAACATAAACGGGGGCTTATGGAGAAAATTGAAGCAGAGTCTTTGATTGAAAATTGCAGGGGGGGAGGCGGGGGGCGGTGGATATAAAAAAAAGTCTAATCAACCAAAACCTTCGCGACCCCCATGCAGTACCTGTTGAAGACCCCTGAATTAAAGCAAACAGCCCGACACACGGTGCATCCTGGCACCGCTCACCTCTGCGATCCAGAGACATCCTGCCTGACAGGACGAGGCTCCGGGGGCCGAGCTTTAGGAGCCCAAAAGTCCAGTACATTACATAATGGACCCGGCCGCGGGGAACAGGTCCATCCTCATCTCCCCCGGCAACAGGTGAATTTGAACAATGCACATTTGAGAGGTTCGCAGCTTTTCTGGAACACAATGCCCCCTCCTGCTGCCAAGCGGTTATGGTAATGCTCCATTCAGTGGAATAATGGCGGATTAGTGCAGCGATGGAGCTGGACGAGCGCCACGCCCGTCTCTGCTGCTGCAGGAGCCGAGGACAGCAGGGGCCCCCGAGGACGCGCCGCCAAATGATGGTCCGAGGCACAAACCTTGGCTTGATGGGGGCGTCACAGGCTCATGTGGTGGATTAAGATTTCTTATGTTGTTTTTTTTTTCTTAGCTTAGTCGGGACTATTGGCGTCCATTTTAACGCTGTTAGATTAGTTTTTATCAATGTTTTTAACTTACATTTTTGTCACTTTTGCATTTTTTGTCCCAGCTTGAGTCGGCTTATTGAATGATGTTGTACCTAAAGCCGAGCAGAGCTGCTTCTAAAGCGTTGACCCTGAAATAAGGAAGCCTGCTGTTACGCCAGCTACATCCAATGTACATGTACAAGGAAAGGCAAAGTTCACAAATGAAAACACAATTAGGTCTGTAACATAAAGCAGTATAAACACTTTGAGCATTAGTAGCAAACAGGTAAATAAAGGCCCCGGCTTTTATTTGAGGAATTACGGTATCTAAAAGTCCTCGGAGTAGCTGTTGAGACGAGAAAAGCGCTATATATAAATACAGTCCATCTTATACAGCAGCCGTCAGTGTGGTGCTGACAGAAATAAACACATGGAATACATTACAGTGCTTTACCTTTCATAGTACATGTAGAACAGCCTGTCCAGAATCAGATGAACATCCAGAGCTTTTTGTTCAGGTAGACTAAAAGAAACTTTAAACTTCTGTCATCTCTTTAGCAGTTTATATTTTTTTCCTTCCACTTTGTCATTTTGCAGGTCCCTTGGTATTTACTGTAGATGGATTTTGTCTATCACAGAGCCTGAGTGATGGCTGGGACTTTTAACAAGTTAGTTGTCTGCTGATATTGCTGCCAGGCGGGGCGGCTACGTCCCGGGAGAGTTGAGGCTCTCTATCTGGAGCGCGGCATCAGACTGGAAATCTGAGCCAGGAAAAAATATATATATTTAAAAAAACAAAGATTTAGATCGGATTTAGTCTTTCAGCTCTTCCTCCTGACTGAGGGGGAGATGGAGCAGGAAAGGAAGTCAGACAAGAGACAAGTAGAGGATTGACAGCGTCATCCTCTCAGCCTCACCCCGGTGTGATGGACTGAGTCTAAAACACACATGAGGGCACACACCTGTCTGTCACTACACCTGCTGATGAGTCGGCCCCTGAACACTGAAGCTGGCTCCCAAGTCCAGACCTCATACTTATTCTAAGGAGGTTTTGAATCTGCTGTGACAAAAAAGAGTGTCAGTGTGCATCCTGATTTTTTGAGCTGTTGAAGGACACTATTGTCCCACAATGCACTAGTGGAGGAAAAAGTTTATTTTGCATTATGTTCCTTGACAACAGCTAAGTGGGTCACTTATATAACTTGTTGATACACTGTTGCTTTGCTGTATTCATTGTTTTGTGTTTAATTTATTAATTGTATAACCTGTTTACTCCATGTTTTGAGAGCCACCGAGCTCGGGTGTTGGGAACGGTTTTGAGTTGAGCTCTATGTTTTGAGAGCGGCCTTCCTGTTTCTAAAACATGCTTTCGGGGCAGGACATCTGCTCACAGAGGATGGGCTGAGAGTAAGGGACTGGCCGTCCTTGCTCGCACCCGATCCTTCGTTTTACTAGAGAATAAAAGACGGGGAGTCCCTCGGTCTGGCGGAGTCTGCTGCGGGTCGCGTACGGACGCCCAGCCACGTTGATGCTGCTCTGCTCGGACTGACGGCTCTCCAGTCCTGTGTCTAAAGTAGTGTTTACTTTGCATCACGTATTGATAGTGCATGTGCATGTGCATGTGCATGCCTGTTGCCCTGCTGTGGAAAAAGGTATTCTAGGAAAAAGGTAAATCTTAAAAACAATCATTGGAAACATTGTTCTTGGTGTCCTCATTCAAAACAGGTTTAACATCAGTCCCTGTAAGTAAGGTCCCATGGCACGAAAATTCCACTTTATGAGGTTTTTTAACATTAATATGAGTCCCCCCAGCCTGCCTATGGTCCCCCAGTGGCTAGAAATGGCGATAGGTGTAAACCGAGCCCTGGGTATCCTGCTCTGCCTTTGAGACAATGAAAGCTCAGATGGGCCGATCTGGAATCTTCCCCTTTATGAGGTCATAAGGGGCAGGGTTACCTCCCCTTTCTCTGCTTTACCTGCCCAGAGAATTCCCCCCCCCCCCCCCTCATGAGAGAGACCCGGTCAAAAACAGATAAAAAGTTTACATTTTCATCCCTTTTTCAGACTTTTTTTTTTTTTTTAGTTTTCTCTAACACCACTTTACTACCACTAGTTTTACTCTACTTTTTGGAATTCATGGTCAATAATCCTTATTTATGTAGAATTATACCTAATATTTGAGTTAAAAAAGCAGAGATTATGAATTATTTTGACTTGTAGTTAAGATCAGTGGAGCGTACAGATGAGTTTAGTCAGGAATGAAAGTGATTACTTGTATTTGCGAAGGGCGTTGTAAAGAATCCCATTTTTTTTGTGGCAATTTGGTTAAAAAGAAACGCATATTTCAGATATAGACAATTTTTTAAAGGGGTCAAATTTGACCCGAGGACAACCGGAGGGTTAAATAAACCCTCAGCTATACACCCCCTGCGTTTTGGTCCTTACTACCAGTGTGACAGTTCCCCTCGCTGCATGTCAGCCTCCATCTGAATTACTGATTAGGACGTTTTCATTTACTAGGTCACATGACGGTATTATGTCAAACTTATAAGATACTATCACCCCTAGTATCAGTCTTCTCTGCCAGGCATGAGCTTCCCCATATCGCAGCCAGAATCACACGGCACCTTGAGACAGCAGAGTGGCAGCAGCGAGGCCGCTGAGTCGAGCCTGGCAGCAGAATATCTCCGTTTCAGTTTTTTTTCTTCTTTTCCTCGAAGAAGCTGGCGGCTGTCAGCGCTGCAGACCGGTCGGCTCTGCTGGCTGTCACCTAGCTTCAGAACAGGAAACTATCACTGACAGCTGTCACCCCCCCCCCCCCCACTCCTCCTCCTCCTCCTCATCTTCCTCCTCCTGCCAGCTGACGCTGCCCTGACACCGGCCGTGATGCCAGCCCGGGCGCGTCTCATCCATAAAGCATCGTATTCAGATCCTTTACTTAACCCTGTGTATTGTCCTCGGGTCAAAACTACAGAAATATGGGTTTCTATTTAACCAACTGATAAGACCCTGAGACACCACAATAATAATCATAATAATAATAATAATGATCATAATAAAGAAAGGAGCCAGTTGAGGTGGTTCGGGCATCTGGTAAGGATGCCTCCTGGGCGCCTCCCTAGGGAGGTGGTCCAGGCACATCCAGCTGGGAGGAGGCCTCGGGGAAGACCCAGGACTAGGTGGAGGGACGTCCAGCTGGGAGGAGGCCTCGGGGAAGACCCAGGACTAGGTGGAGGGACGTCCAGCTGGGAGGAGGCCTCGGGGAAGACCCAGGACTAGGTGGAGGGACGTACAGCTGGGAGGAGGCCTCGGGAAGACCCAGGACTAGGTGGAGGGACGTCCAGCTGGGAGGAGGCCTCGGGAAGACCCAGGACTAGGTGGAGGGACGTCCAGCTGGGAGGAGGCCTCGGGAAGACCCCGGACTAGGTGGAGGGATTATATCTCCAACCTGGCCTGGGAACACCTCAGGACCCCCCAGTCGGAGCTGGTTGATGTGGCTCGGGAAAGGGAAGTTTGGGGTCCCCTGCTGGAGCTGCTGCCCCCGAGACCCGACTCCGGATAAGCGGATGAAGATGGATGGATGGATCATAATAATCATAATAATCATAATAATAAGACCCTGAGACACCACAATAATAATCATAATAATAATAATAATAATAATAATAATGAATAATAATAATAATTATAATAATAAATAATAATAATAATAATAATAATAATAATAATAATAATAAGACCCTGAGACACCACAATAATAATAATAATAATAATAATAATATAAGACCCTGAGACGCATACAATAATAATCATAATAATAATAATAATAATTATTATTATTATTATTATAATAATAAGACCCTGAGACACCACAATAATAATCATAATAATAATAATAATAAGACCCTGAGATGCCACAATAATCATAATAATAATAATAATCATAATAATAATAATAATAATAATTATAATAATAAGACTCTGAGACACCACAATACTGCACTAATGCAACCTGCACAATCGGTTTAACTACATATTTATCATTATACTATTTATCATTATACATATACTATTTAAGCAGTTGCACATTTTTGTATTCCCATCCTGTATATATTCAAATATTTGTTCTTATATTTTATTCCTATCATTATTATTATTTCATGTATATTGTATATATTGTGTTCTAGTATTTCATTTATATTTATATTCTGTGCTGTGTGACTGATTTTGCTGCTGGAACACCATCATTTTTTCCCTTTTTTTAGGACCAATAAATATCTATCCAATTTTATATGACTTGAAAAAATTGAACTAACCTTTGAGATACATGTCTGTGATTATCAACACAGGTTCCTCTAATATTAGTCAAAGTAATTCATCATTTTAAAATTAGTTATAATGTCCTATACATGAAATGTATTGACCATGTTTTCCAAAACTAAGTGCAAAACTAGCGGTAATAAGTTGGTGTTGGGGAAAATTGGCAAGAAGTGAAAAAACATTGAAAGTGCTTTAAAAAAAGGACAAAAACGTCATAAAATGAGTCAAAAATATTTAAAAAAATAACAGGTAATTTTGACCCAGAAGGACATAAAGTGCATGGTCAACTGGAAGACAACATGGTTAGCACTAATAGCACGCTGTAAAAAGTACTCAAGTAAAAGTCCTGCATCAAAAATGTTTAAGTATGTAAGTAACATCAGGAAAATGTACTCAAAGTATTAAAAGTAAAAGTACTCAATGCAGAAAAATCCTCCCATTTTAGAAACTGTAAAGAATCCAGTTGTGTTTAATGGTCTAATCATCGAAGTTACTTTATAATAAAACATCAGATTTTTACAAACTACATGTGCAGAAATCGTAATGCGTGAAGTAACTAAAGCTGTCGGATTAATGTAGTGGAGTAGAAGTAGAAAGTGGCATGAAAAGACTCAAGTAAAGTACAAGTACCTCAAATTACAAGTGCAGTACTTGAGTCAATGTACTTTGTTACATCCCGCCACTGCTTGCACATAACTTACAGTACATGCGAGTATCAGGACCCACAGACTGTATCCATGGAGGAACTCGCTCAGCCTATAAATGGAGAGGAACTGCAGATTCAGGTGGTTTTCCCATGTCAGCAGTGATAAGGAGGCATCAGTGCTTCAGGGCTGAGGTGTCACCTGCAGGGGGAAACTCTCTCTGCTGTCACCTGCTGCCATCCATCTCCCATCCACCCCCACCTAGTTGTGTCTCCATGGCAGTGATGGTGACAGGGGGGGTGAGGCAAGAGCCGCTGGCTGATGGCTTCATCACCGCAGGATTTGGCCAAAAGGAGACCTGGCTGCACAAACTCTAAAGTGATTGGTCCCAGCTTGAGTCGGCTCATTGAATGATGTTGTACCTAAAGCCGAGCAGAGCTGCTTCTATAAAGCGTTGACCCTCGTGTCGTCTTCCTGTCAAAATTGAAAATGAACACTTTTTTTGACGGTCTCTATCCTTGTTTTTAACTTTTTCTTACATCAAAAGTGACAAACATTGGGAAAAAAGTGTTGAAAAAAGGGACAAAAACTAAAACGATTAAAAGCGTCAACAAAAGTGTTGATTTTCAATTTTGACAACAAGACAACACAAGGGTTAAAATGCTATAAAATTGAATAACACATCCGAAATGAGTCTTAATTGCTGATTGGACAAACGACCTATGGGAACGTTTTTTTTTTTTTTTGGGCAGTCTCAAATCGGAGATTAACACTGAAGACAAACATTGAAAAAAGGGACAAAAACGTAAGTTAAAAAGCATCAACTTCCGTCGACGGGAAGACAACACAAGGGTTGAAGGAAGTGCGAGGCAGAGGGGGCGCCGGCCTCCGTGAGGCCTCTGCGTCCCGGCTGTAACCGACCCGGCGTTCCTGGCGTTCCTGTCGGGTCCCGTGTGCAGATTTACCGCCATCGCTAAATCCCAACACGTCATAAATAAGCACCACGGGCTCATTTGTTCTGTTCTGAACAAAGAGGTGCGAATGGTTACTGCATGAGACGTGTCATGTTTATGACAGCATTACACAGAGTTTATGATGTCAGGAGTGTGACTGGGGAGGGAGGAAAGCGGACGGTGGGGTGTTTTCTCCATGCCTCGGTTTATTAACCAGGGATAACAGACACATCTCAGGCGCCGCTCCTCTGGGATGACGCATTCATGGATGAGACACTTGGCTCATTTCACGGGAGAGGCGGAAAGATTGCTCCTCTCTCTCTCTCTCCTAACTATCCAATCGCTCTTTGTTAAACAAGCCACAAACCCAATTACAAAGTGCCACATGCTGACAGTTTATTAACATCATCGGCGGCGGCGGCGGCGGTGGGGGCGTACTCCGTTATTTTCTGTTTGAAGTGCAGGGATGAAAGATTGCCCTTTTATTCAGAAAAGAAGGTTTGTGTTTGGAGAGGCTGGACAGGTAATCAGTTACTCTTCATATTCATCTTTGGTGGGGGTTTTTAAGAGAATGTGAGGTAGAACAAGCCAAATGCCTCGGGTCAGTGTTTCCTGTTTTTGCAGAAAGCTGGGAAAGGCTAATGGAGTAATATTTCTGGGCTGTGTCTGATCTCAGCCTCTGATCACTTCATTAAACTGATGTTGATGAATGCACAAAGCGGCCGGGGCGCGAGCAGACAGCAGATGCATCTTAATCAAGGAGAACAGGAGAGGAAGGTGGGATGCCTGTAATCCCTCACTCACTTCCTCCCCTTCCTCTCCACCTCCCTTCATCCTCATTGTAATGAACTCATTCATGACTTAGCAGATCTGCCACTTGGCGAAAAATGAAGAGCAACAGGGTGCAGACCTGAGACCGCCAGTGGGAACACTACTGCTGTTTCACCGAACATCTGGGGCTTCCCACCCATTCAACCAGGGGCTGACCCCCAGACCACAAACAACGTGTTCGATCTGGTTCCAGTGAAGGTTTTTTCAAACAGTAATCCCAGGAATTAACCCTATAGGAACTTAAAGGTGACTGTTCTCATGAACCATTCGTATGTATAGCTACGGAAAATAATGCAATGTTAATTGTCTGGCTCCTCAAACACAGAGCTTTCAAGTTGGAGACCAGATTTCATGTCCTGGAGAAGTTAAGGAGAAAACACAAGACTTTCACCAGGAAACAGGTGTTCATGTCCTGGAGAAGTTAAGGAGAAAACACAAGACTTTCACCAGGAAACAGGTGTTCATATCCTGGAGAAGTTAAGGAGAAAACACAAGACTTTCACCAGGAAACGGGTGTTCATGTCCTGGAGAAGTTAAGGAGAAAACACAAGACTTTCACCAGGAAACAGGTGTTCATGTCCTGGAGAAGTTAAGGAGAAAACACAAGACTTTCACCAGGAAACAGGTGTTCATATCCTGGAGAAGTTAAGGAGAAAACACAAGACTTTCACCAGGAAACGGGTGTTCATGTCCTGGAGAAGTTAAGGAGAAAACACAAGACTTTCACCCAGGGAACAGGTGTTCATGTCCTGGAGAAGTTAAGGAGAAAACACAAGACTTTCACCAGGAAACGGGTGTTCATGTCCTGGAGAAGTTAAGGAGAAAACACAAGACTTTCACCCAGGGAACAGGTGGTCATGTCCTGGAGAAGTTAAGGAGAAAACACAAGACTTTCACCAGGAAACAGGTGTTCATGTCCTGGAGAAGTTAAGGAGAAAACACAAGACTTTCACCAGGAAACAGGTGTTCATGTCCTGGAGAAGTTAAGGAGAAAACACAAGACTTTGACCCAGGAAACAGGTGTTCATGTCCTGGAGAAGTTAAGGAGAAAACACAAGACTTTCACCAGGAAACAGGTGTTCATGTCCTGGAGAAGTTAAGGAGAAAACACAAGACTTTCACCAGGAAACAGGTGTTCATGTCCTGGAGAAGTTAAGGAGAAAACACAAGACTTTCACCAGGAAACGGGTGTTCATGTCCTGGAGAAGTTAAGGAGAAAAACACAAGACTTTCACCCAGGGAACAGGTGTTCATGTCCTGGAGAAGTTAAGGAGAAAACACAAGACTTTCACCAGGAAACAGGAGTTCATGTCCTGGAGAAGTTAAGGAGAAAACACAAGACTTTCACCAGGAAACAGGTGTTCATGTCCTGGAGAAGTTAAGGAGAAAACACAAGACTTTCACCAGGAAACAGGTGTTCATGTCCTGGAGAAGTTAAGGAGAAAACACAAGACTTTCACCAAAATCTTTTGTTGTTATAGCTGGTTGGCT
>CM049380.1:30336908-30341200 GCA_026937815.1 Etheostoma perlongum
AAGAACGCTGCGGGCTGCTTAAGGAGGTCGGTGTGGACGGATGGGACATAAAACACTTGCTTTGTTCCCTTATGTTGTCCTCCAGGGTCAAAAAGAGACAAAAAATTGACATTTTTGAATTATATCTGAAATTATGATCTGTTAAGATCAGAGGAATGAAAGTGATCAGTTGTATTTGCAAAGAGCGTTGTATGCGATCCATTTTTATGGTAATTTGGTTCAAAAGAAACTCATATTTCAGATATAGACATATTTTAAAGGGTCAGATTTGACCCGAGGACATCGGGAGGGTTAGAGATCTTTTTTTGGGCATTTTCATCCTTCATTTTTGACAAGACAGCTGAAGACATGGAAGGGAAGAGAGAGGGGGGAACGACATACAGCAGAGGGCCGCAGGTCGGAGTTGAACCCTCTACACATGGACGGCCGCTCCACCAACTGAGCTATCAGGCCGCCCAAAACAAAATACTTTGTTCGTTTTCTCGGGAATGTTTTCATCCAAGTCGCGTTCTTTTTCCCAACCAATCTTAACTAGTTGTTGCCTAAACTCAACTGTCGTCCCATTTTCTCGGCTAAACCCAACCACGACGGCCCCTGAAAGGACCGTCATCTGGCGTTGCGTGTACCCGGCTCACAGTCACCTTATTGGCGGCTAAACACAACCACCAACCGCCGCTCGGTGTCACAGAGCTCTGCACTAGAGGAAAAAAGAGATCTCGGCTGCACATGCGAGCAATTTTGTCGGTCAGACGAGACTTGACACCTGACGGCAATTTTCGCCTGATGAACCTGACGCGAACGAAGCGATGCTCGGCTGATTCTTTCCCGAATTTGCCTTGCAAGTGTGCCTCTTCAGACCGCTCGTCCCTGAATCACTTGCGTACCTGACTAAGACTGAGCATGTTTTACAAGCAGCGTACATCGTGCTATCACCGTCACATTCTACTCTCATGAACTTAATTAATATTTCAGACTTTCCGACCAGTTCTGTGAACTTAATAGACTGTAAATCATTTTTTGCCACATCGACTTCTCCGCGGCTGTTAGCTCCCTCCATCACTGCTCTTTGAATTACGGCGGTAAGCCGTGACAAAAAGCACTGATGGCTTCTGGGACGGCTGGGTCGTGTAGTTATTTTTTAATTGCGTTACAGTGTAGGCGTATTAAAAGGAAACTACAGAATGGTGCATTTACTTTTTTTTTGCATTTAGATTTTTTTGTCGTCTTTGCTATTGGTTGATTCCCGCTCCCGTCTGCTCCCGTTAACCATTTATCCTGTACCGTCCAAATCCCGTGATTAATAGTAAATATGACTCCCATCCTGCAGGAATCCCACGGGAATCCCGTGGGATTCCCGAAAAAATGTCAGCCTCTACTACTACAGAGCTCTGCACCCGGCAACCCGTGACCAGCCGCCGGTCACTTAGTTTCGTAGCATATCAACGGAATTGGTGTGCATAAAGTTTTGTATTAAATCGTTGGAACGCGTTTGCATGCAAATAATAATCAATATTTTGCCCTTGCATGATTAAGCTGTTTACATGGCTAATGAAAATGAATACTAATATTCCTGTTTACATGCAGTCTTGCAAAAATGGGATTTTTTTTCCATTGAGTCCATGACATCTATATATATATATATATATATATATATATATATATATATATATGAGTATAAAATGCAGTTGCATATTAAACTGGGCCTACAATATCGTGTAGTGCATCCTTAATCCTTTACACATACCTTTCTATGGTGCATGTAATACCAAGCTTTTAAAATGTGGCCGGGTTGGTTCAGTGGGAGAGCAGGTGCACATATTCTTCAAGGTTTATGCCTCAATGCAGAGGTCCAGGGTTTGAATCCGAGTGACGATTTCATGTCCTCCCTTTCTCACCAAGATGTCTTATCCAATAAAGGTGGAAAAGCCCAAAAAAAATCTTTAAAATAAAATAAAATGTTCCTACCCATCATCAATGTGTACATTCAATATCTTTTTTATCTTTACAAATAATATGTTGGATTCACATTAATGTAGCCTATATTTTTAGACACATATTATATATATATCTGTTTTAAACAATCAAACAATATTTTATGCCCCCCTGCAGCTGATGTGGGGACCCCCTAGGGGCCCCGAACCACCTGTTGAAGATCTCTGCTTTAGCACAAAAATAGCAATTTCAGTTCTAGTTCATTCATTCATCTGTTTCCAGATCATCAGTAATCTAAACCTGAATAAATGATAAAAATGATAAAATAGTTTGATTCAGCTTTACTTCCACAGTGACACTTGCAAGAAAATGAATAAATTAAACTCAGAAGATTTCAGTTTTTTTATCACAACTTTTCAATTTGAAAGTAAAAATGCAAAAAAAAAAAAATGAGTGCAGCTCAATTGTTCTTTCCTTAAATGACCCTCTTTTCACTCACAGTGGCACTTTGGGCTGCCATGATGTATGTTAATATATGTAAACTGAATCAATTCATTCTACCGGCATAAAAAAGGAAAAAGAATTGGTGGCGTGTACCCTCCAGTGCGCCTGCGATACGAGAGCCCGTTGATGGGTCTGCAGTTAAAAGATGAAGTCTAATCCATCTCCAACATGCTGTCCAGGTCGACGAGCTCATTTAAAACTTCCTGACAGACGGGACTGACAGCCGATCCTTGGAATAAATGAAGCGGCTCGTCAAAAAAAAAAAGTCAAAATAAAATTAACACTCAGAAAGGGTGAAGACTGGAGCGGCCACGACTCCGAAAACCCCCGTCTGTCTGTGGCCGCAGGCTGGGAAGCTCACAGCGAAGGAAGGAAGTGATGAAAAAATGACTTTTTGAATATGGAGTGAGTCCTTTTTAAACCTAATTCCTCCTGGTCTTGCCCCAGAAATACAGATCTAGCATGTAGGGAGAGGGGAAAAAAAAATCAAGGGCAATCCAATCAACTCCTGTCGAGGAGGAAGAGGGCGGGGCCGCGACTCAGAAGAGACTCTGTCATGAGGTTTAATTTGTTAATGGGCATGGACTAATGCGTGGCAGGATTTGCCCGATGCCGTTGGAGCGTAAAGGAAATCGATGTGCTCTGTGACGGAGCCAGCAGGCGGCTCGCTACGCGCCGGCCTCGGAGAGAGTTGGCAGAAGCTGCGTGCATTTCACGCTGTTAACTTCCTGTCTGATGATCACAACGCGTTCCTGAACGCTCGTCATCTAAATGAAACGGGATTTACGAGCTTCAGTCCTTTTAACAGTCCCACTGAAACACTGGCGGTGAGCTCCAGGTCCTGTGTGTAATGTGTAATGCATTTAATAAAGAATCAAATCTAGCTCCACACATGCATGCACGCCTTTGGTTTTGCCGACATGTCCTGAAGTGTAGTTTGATGTGAGAAGCCTGCACTCCATCACCGTGAAGTGCTACTAAATATTAGTAGTTTCATGTGTGTGAATCGAGTTACAGCGCTCCAGTCAAGAGGAGATAAAATCCTGAATCAGTAATTGCATACATAATTCACTTAGCTCTTTGAAACACTGAAATATATAATATAATATGTGCAGTGGGTGAAATATTAAAAAACAAGACTCTGTTTTTATGGCTGCACCATTCCATCAAAGGGAAATATGATATGCTGTGTGCAGCATGTTGTATAGGTTGCACACTCTTTTAAAGCCTGGCAGATTCGATATGGTTTGGAAACTTCGGGCTCTCCACTGGACCTTAAAATAAACTCCTCGCCCCAGACGTTGAAAAATGGAAAGAAATGATGAATGTTGCATCATATGAACAAACGCATTTTGGCTATAATCAACAACGAAGAAGAACTTTTTAGGAGGACCTGGGAATGTCTTTGTTTGTTTTTTTTTGTAGGTAGGGCACATGGAAAAATGTATACACATGGTACTGAATGTATATTTTCCAAAAAAAGAGATGTGGATGTGCAGGAAGCCTTTGTATATGGTGTGGTATGCTGGATGTGTCTGCTGGCGTTTGATTGTATGTTTGTGTGTGTATGAAGAAATAAAAACTTTAAATCCAAAAAAAAGAAACTTCTCTAGGTTTGAACAAAGCTTGGCTGCACAGCGTGAGTTTGGACCTACTGACCCGCCAGCAGGTCAGCGAGGTTCGAGACCGAGCTAAGACGAGAAAGAAAGAAATCCTGCGGAGGATTCCCCAAATAGATGCCAAGCATTAGCCTGTACCACAACCTGAACCGGCCTTGATATTGTCCATGTCCATTTTAGATACTTAACCCTCAGGTTGTCCTCGGGTTGACCCAAATTGACCGAATTGTAATTAAC
>CM049380.1:30341700-30396248 GCA_026937815.1 Etheostoma perlongum
TACCGTTTCCTTCCTGTAGATGAGTGAATGCAGTGTAGAGTGTTCTTGTAGCCTTTCCCCGCCTGGAGCCACGCGTCTGGAGGAGAGAAACCAATCAGTTTCATAACTACATAGAATAGAAAGTCTAGCACCCTTCATTTTTTAACTTTGCCTATGTTCCACAGTGCTGCAACCAACGATTATTTTCAATGTTGATTAATCTTCTGAATACTTTCTCATTTTATCGATTAGTTGTTTGGTCTATAAATTGTCAAATTGTCTTGTTTTGTCACAATTCAAAGATATTCAGTTTACTGTTATGGAGGAGGATTGACAAAACCATAAAATATTCACATTAAAAAGCTGGAATCAGAGTTTTTGTTTTACTATAATAAATGACTTTCTATAAATGAGGTTTATTGACACAAAAAAATCACAAAATAACTGTAAACTAAAGTTAATAAGTTAGTGTTACATAGCGTTGAAAACATCAAAAAGTGATAAACATTGAAAAAAAAAGCATCAAAAGCGTTAAAAGAGGAACAAAACGTTCATATCATCAAAACATCAATAAAAAGAGCGTAACAAAGACACATAGCTTACTAAAGGGTTGAGAAAACAAAGTTCTTCTCGAGTCGGCGGAATCAGAGTGAATATAATAATGTGTTAAACATGGCAAATTAACTCTTACATAATGGCTAACTGCTCTGACATAACAACTGGTAAACCAGAATGTACTTACAAAGAACAAGTAAAAATCTTGAACATCTCCCATTTAAAAAAAAATAGTATATAACATTTGGGAATGGTGTGGTAGAATCAGAGTCTCTGGGAGTCTTGAATACCTTCGCTGTGTCAGAGGATGGCCCACCACCACACTGGAAGCTCCTGCAGCCAAAACACAAAGAAAACAGGAGAAAGTGGTGCACAAAAAAAGAAGAGGGGGAAAGTCGGTATGAGGCAGAGGCAATCTCACAGTACTGTGTTTCCTCTATGTTGATCATTACAGTACTGTGTTTCCTCTATGTTGATCATTACAGTACTGTGTTTCCTCTGTTTCACTGTTTTGGTTGACCATGTACGCAGTTCTGTCAGATTCTCCTCCAGACTGTGAAACCATTGGCGAACATGTCTATATATTAAGACACTGAACATTGTGGAAGGCTCTGTATTTTGTATTTTTGTGTTTGTGTATGTTGTTATTGTGATATGGATCCCCCTGGGTCTGAAATA
Organism: Etheostoma perlongum; assembly: GCA_026937815.1. Taxonomy (NCBI): domain Eukaryota; kingdom Metazoa; phylum Chordata; class Actinopteri; order Perciformes; family Percidae; genus Etheostoma; species Etheostoma perlongum. The sequence goes on from CM049380.1 coordinate 30,342,913, forward strand.
AAGTTTTTATATAACCTCTATGTTGATCATTACATTACAGTGTTTCCTCTATGTTAATCATTACATTAAAGTGTTTCCTCTAAGTTGATCTATGTTGATCATTACATTACAGTTTTTCCTCTATGTTGATCATTACATTACAGTGTTTTCCTCTATTACAGTGTTTCCTCTATGTTGATCTATTACATTACAGTGTTTCCTCTATGTTGATCATTACATTACAGTTTTCCTCTATGTTGATCTATGTTTCATTACATTACAGTGTTTCCTCTATGTTGATCATTACATTACAGTGTTTCCTCTATGTTGATCTATGTTGATCATTACATTACAGTGTTTCCTCTATGTTGATCTATGTTGATCATTACATTACAGTGTTTCCTCTATGTTGATGTTGTAGTGGCGGCCCGCCATGGAAAGATTTCTGCCGCCACGGTATTTTATATAGGGCAGACGCACAATGTGGTCGCGGTTGCTTTGTAAATTATCCTGCCAACATAATGACTCCCAAAAGAGCCACATGAAGTGAAACTGAAGGGTATCTGTGCACCGTTCAAATACAAAGAGAAAGGGCAGAGTGAGCAGAGTGATCAGTGTGGGCAGAGTGAGCAGAGTGAGCAGAGTGTGGGCAGAGTGAGCAGAGTGAGCAGAGCGGGCAGTGTGGGCAGAGTGAGCAGAGTGGGCAGAGTGAGGAGAGTGGGCAGAGTGAGCAGAGCGGGCAGAGTGGGCAGAGTGAGCAGAGTGGGCAGAGTGAGCAGAGTGGGCAGAGTGGGCAGAGTGGGCAGAGTGAGGAGAGCGGGCAGAGTGGGCAGAGTGAGGAGAGTGGGCAGAGTGAGGCAGTGTGGGCAAAGTGGGGGAGCGGGCAGAGTGAGCAGAGCGGGCAGAGCGGGCAGAGTGAGCAGTGTGGGCAGAGTGGGCAGAGTGAGCAGAGTGAGGAGAGTGGGCAGAGTGAGCAGAGTGAGCAGAGTGGGCAGAGTGGGCAGAGTGAGCAGAGTGGGCAGAGTGGGCAGAGTGAGCAGAGTGAGCAGAGCGGGCAGAGTGGGCAGAGTGAGGAGAGCGGGCAGAGTGGGCAGAGTGAGCAGAGCGGGCAGAGTGGGCAGAGTGAGCAGAGCGGGCAGAGTGGGCAGAGTGAGGAGAGCGGGCAGAGTGGGCAGAGTGAGGAGAGTGGGCAGAGTGAGCAGTGTGGGCAAAGTGGGCAGAGCGGGCAGAGTGAGCAGGCAGAGCGGGCAGAGCGGGCAGAGTGAGCAGTGTGGGCAGAGTGGGCAGAGTGGGCAGAGTGAGCAGTGTGGGCAGAGTGAGGAGAGTGGGCAGAGTGAGCAGTGTGGGCAGAATGGGCAGAGCGGGCAGAGTGAGGAGAGTGGGCAGAGTGTGAGCAGAGTGTGAGCAGAGTGGGCAGAGAGGGCAGAGTGTGAGCAGAGTGTGAGCAGAGTGTGAGCAGAGTGAGCAGAGTGTGAGCAGAGTGTGAGCAGAGTGTGAGCAGAGTGGGCAGAGTGGGCAGAGTGTGAGCAGAGTGAGCAGAGTGTGAGCAGAGTGTGAGCAGAGTGGGCAGAGTGTGAGCAGAGTGAGCAGAGTGTGAGCAGAGTGGGCAGAGTGGGTAGAGTGTGAGCAGAGTGTGAGCAGAGTGTGAGCAGAGTGAGCAGAGTGTGAGCAGAGTGGGCAGAGTGGGTAGAGTGTGAGCAGAGTGTGAGCAGAGTGTGAGCAGAGTGAGCAGAGTGAGCAGAGTGAGCAGAGTGTGAGCAGAGTGTGAGCAGAGTGTGAGCAGAGTGAGCAGAGTGTGAGCAGAGTGGGCAGAGGTGAGCAGAGTGAGCAGGTGTGAGGCAGAGTGTGAGCAGAGTGGGGAGCAGAGGAGCAGAGTGTGAGCAGAGTGTGAGCAGAGTGGGCAGAGTGTGAGCAGAGTGAGCAGAGTGAGTGAGCAGAGTGTGAGCAGAGTGAGCAGAGTGTGAGCAGAGTGAGCAGAGTGTGAGCAGAGTGTGAGCAGAGTGAGCAGAGTGTGAGCAGAGTGGGCAGAGTGTGAGCAGAGTGTGAGCAGAGTGTGAGCAGAGTGGGCAGAGTGTGAGCAGAGTGGGCAGAGTGTGAGCAGAGTGTGAGCAGAGTGTGAGCAGAGTGAGCAGAGTGGGCAGAGTGTGAGCAGAGTGGGCAGAGTGTGAGCAGAGTGAGCAGAGCAGTGCTGGGAGCTGCTGTGAGAAGCTGCGAGACCTGAATCGAGCCATTGAAAACCAGCCTGTATACTTCTTCTTTTTGGAGGTAGCTTTCAGTTGCTTTGTGTTGAGTTAAACAATATACTATGACGTTATTTGCTGTTCGTTTTCTCTCCCCGGGTTTATTGTTTTAAATTCTTTGCACCCCCCCTAGACTAATTAGGGACGTAACAGTTTTTGTTGTGTTTCATGCCATTAGCGTTCACTACAGTTAAATAGACAGAGAGAGAACAGGTGTGTGTTCCCTGTTGAGTTTAAGCTTTGAGTCCTTTAGGAAGCGATCCAGAAAGAGACTGCTCAAACTGGGCAGCCATCATGGGGCCCCTGCGCCATTGTGTCCTTATTAACATCCTGTTCTAACTGCTGTTTGTGTGTGTGTGCGCACGTGCGTGTGTCACCACCCCCAAATACCCTACAAGCACACCCACATGGTTGCAAAGTTATGAAAACACAAAAGTTAAGCACAGATTGAAGGAAAACGGAGCTTCATCCGACGTACTCTATTCTATTCCATCATATGTTATATTGCCGTACTACATACAAATATTATGTTACTACCTTACATACAGTACTTTATCTCATAGCATCCTAATCTATCATATAACACACATTCTCATTTCTGATTGTTTGCATTGTGATCTCTATTATATTTAATATATTACATATTTATAGTAATTCAGACAAACACTAAGTACTATTATTCGATTCAGCATATCATCAGTCTGGTGTACACTTTGGTTACAGGTCTCTTCGTATTTGTTCGATTGTTTTTAGAGCTGCAAAGATCAATCGATTAATCGATTAGTTGTCAAGTATTGCATCAATTGGCAACTATTTTGATAATCAATAAATCGGTTTGAGTCAAGATTTTCTGATGCCAGCTTGTTAAATGGGAATGTTTTCTAGTTTCTGGTCTCCTCTGGGACAGTAGACTGAAGATCTGTGATTTGTGGACAGAACGAGACATTTGAGGACGTCATCTTGGGCTTTGGGAAACACTGATCCCCATTCCTCACCATGTTTTGATATTTCATAGACCAAACCGCTAATCCATTACTCAAGAAAATAATGGTGAGATTAATAGACAATGGTCATTAGTTGCACCACTAATTACTTTATCTATTTATCTGTACTATCGCCACTTTGTGCTGCCGTAACAACTGATATTCCCCTCTGGGGCTCAATAAAGGTTTATCTTACTTTACAGCTGCTACCATATCTGCCCTCCCTGCAGTGCCATTCATGTTTGCAGCAACATGTTAGAATTTAAAGAATAACACTTTAAAATGCCACAATAAAAACTTTGGTTTGTTACCTTTTACATGCGCTTACTCTTTTAAGACATTTGAAAAAGTGTATGTAAATGAGGTTGATTTAGGTTTCTAAAGGCTTCCTAATATTTGGTTATGTCACGAGACATCAGTAAGGCTTTCTATAATATTCCAACTATGGCTGGGCAATATATAAATATTATATGGTTATCAATATATGAGATAGATATCGTATTCATTACTGGATATCGTCATATCAAGATACATATGACACAAGTGTTGTTGTTTTTTCCTGGTTTTAAATATTTAGTGAAAGCACCAATAGTCAACGCTACGATATCGACATTGATGCATTTTGGTCATAAATATAGAGATCTTTGATTTTCTCCATATCGCCCTGAAACACTACTTCTATCCGGAGCAGTTAAGGTTCCTCAGAATGAATCTTATAACCAGGGAAATCACCGGTGAAAACAGTGATGGGGTGATTTCCCGCAGGGTGGTGCAGAGGAATGGAGTTTCAATGTAATGGCCTGTTTGACTGACATCCTGTTGTGTTCTTTAACCCTCCACAAAGCACAAGTAGACTTTATATTTCCCAATTACGGTTTTCCGTCAGAGCGTTTATAGATCTCTGCGTTTCCGACCGCAGTTGAAGGCAACTTATTTCAGGAGCGAGAGAGAAAGAAAAGAGACGAGCGAGTCATTGGGGAGTGCTTTTGTGACTCCCCGATATAAGTCGAGTGAAGATGTGAGTTGTGCGTGCGTCACTTTGCAACAAGTAGCATGCAAGATGCTAACGAGAGAGACTTCTGTAATGTCAATACAGTAAAAATGGACCTAGTTAACGAAGTTAGTCCACTGCTGTCTGCAAGATAGCATCAAACAACAATAATGTCAACTGAATGGTGTTTTGAACAACCAATCAATCATACATAGCTAAAATGTTGTTGAAATGACTGCTAGCTTAACTACAAGTTAGCATCAATCACAACAAAGGCTGTCACATGAATGGCGTTTTGAGCTAACGTTAGCAATCAAACAATCATAGATAGCTACAACGTTTTTGAAATGATTCCCATCTTCTGTTATTGTTTATAATGAGAAAAGTTTATTATTTCATGGATTTCACAAATCTCAGTATGACACGTTATGCCGTAAACTGTTTAAATCTGAGCATGCACGACTCAAATCTGCACTCGCCTCACATCGGGGAGTGATGCCGTCTCTACTTTCTGCCGCAGGCCCGTTGCGTTTTTGTTGCAGGGGTTCTCCTGTTTACCTCAGGAGAACCCCTGTGGTAAACCCCGCCACAGCCTAAACGCACTTCCCCCATTCAGACTGAAGAGAAAGACCTGCGTTTTTGCCAGACTGCCAGCGCCTGGCGCAGGCAATCTAAATGCAGCCCAATGCACATCGTAGTATCCTTTCATCTCTAATGTATGTATGTATGTATGTATGTATGTATTATTAGACATTCCTTTTTAATTTCATTTTGTTTAACTTAAAGGGTAACTACATTTTTTTTTCAACCTATTTTCCTATGTTTTTGTCTAAGTGACTGATGAGAACAACAATCTTTGACATTGGTCCAGTATAAAGCGAGATCGCTGCCGTCGGCAGTGGCAAAAAAAGCTCCAGTGTAAGTTAAAAGGGCAATTGTCCAGTTTGTATTTACCTTCACAAAGGTGCTTGTTTTTCCACTGACTGGCTCAGAGTATTATTCTAAGTGTCTGATAACATTATGGAAAGGCTTTCTAAGGAGGTCGATCTTTCTGTTAAAGAGTAAGATCCTTATTTAAACATAAAAGCAAAATCACGTTCACTAAACCCACCGGACGCTGTACTTTAGCATGTCATCCTTTGGATTACTGTTTCATTTTCTTGATCCAGAAATCAATCAATCAATCAATCAATCAATCAATCAATCAATCAATCACCAGACTCCATGTAAATAAACAGGCACTTAAGCATTGTAAAATACACTTCATTCAAAGTCGACAGAACCAAAATAAAACTACGGAAAGCCGTTTTGGGTCGTCTTTCCACTTTTTGGAGTAAAGGTTAAATGCCAGTGGCTTGAGGTTGACCCTTAAAGGTGCTCGATGTCACGCGTGTTTTAGGCTACATTTATAACATTTGTTGTCACATACAGCAAATATCTCCTCACTAGCTGCTAGCTGCCTATCTCCTGAACACACTGTAAAAAACATCTCCTCACTATCTGCTAGCTGCCTGTCCCCTGAACACACTGTAAAAAACATCTCACTATCTGCTAGCTACCTATCCCTGAACACACTGTAAAAAAAAACATCTCCTCACTATCTGCTAGCTGCCTGTCCCTGAACACACTGTAAAAAACATCTCACTATCTGCTAGCTGTCTGTCCCCAGAACACACTGTAAAAAACATCTCACTATCTGCTAGCTGCCTGTCCCCTGAACACACTGTAAAAACACAAAATCAATCAATTTTATAGCCATCGATTATCTGTTCGAAAACATTTTATGTTCTATGCAAAATGTGCTATTAAAGAAAAGATAGAATATAAATATTTGTGTGTAATATTTTTTTAGATTTTTCTTCCTTTTTCTTTTTTAAAGGATTGATAATCATACTTTTGTTGTTAAATTTGCCACAACTTCGCACACAACATGAATAATGGGAGTCCTTTCAAATTTCTTATGCATTTTCTTATATTTATTTAAATATATATATATTTTTTGTGGTTTTGGTTGACATGGATACTAAAGAAACTTTTAAGTTTAGTGTTCCCAGTTAAAACTTGTATCTAATCCTCTTTCATTTTACTTTAAACCACATTTTTTTTCAGTCACTGCTTCTTTCTTTTCATATTTAATAATTACTTGTGTTTACATTTTGTTGTATAAAAATTACATTCAAAAGAGCTGCAGCTGACGTGTAAAAACAAACAGGACAAGGCTTATGCAACTAAAAAGGGTGCAGCAACAGCGCCCCTAGCGGCCGGGACCGTCCCTGCACGTACTCCAACTTAGAAACTTCTTCTTTTCCTCAGCAGAATAAAACGTCTACATAGGATCAGTCATGTCTGAAAGAGATAATCAAACGTCTGCCTTCATTTTAGTTCAGAGATAAAACACTGGAGGCGAGGGTGTTTATTTATCTTTAGTGTATGTTTGTGTTGTGTATGTGTACGTCGGAGCAGCAATGTGCGGGGTGTGCGGGTAAACGGTTGCGGGGGTGAGAGAGAGGGCGGATGGCAGGGTGGGTTGGGGGAAGCGAGGTAGGTTGGTAGGGGTGGGTCGGTCTAATCAATAATAAGTATTGAGGGAAGCATAGTATGTAAAAATAGAGATGAAATTATGATGAAACTCTGATTTGATGAAATATTAAAACCCCCCCTCCACTTGTTGTTGTTGTGTGTTTATGTAGGCTACTGTACTTCCACCGAGTCCTGATGACCCACAAACATTAATAAAAAGAAGAAAACAATTCTAAAAATAAAAAAACGGGGGGGGTGGATTAATCTGCATTCTCTCCATTATTTACACTGAATGTGGATGCACAGAGGGGGGAATTACACCTTCTTGCCTGTCTTTTTTTCTTCCATGCAAATATAACTGATCACACATGCAGCCCACCATCCCCCCTCACTGACCCAATGCACACTGGGTAACAGAGGCTCTCTATCTCTCTCTGAATGAAAGGCTGTAAATGTGTGTGTGTGTGTGTGTGTGTGTGTGTGTGTGTGTGTGTGTGTGTGTGTGTGTGTGTGTGTGTGTGTGTGTGTGTCACTCACCCCGATCCACCCTGCAATAAAATCATCCATCCGAAAGCTCTTCGAGGTCTGCATCTTCAGCTCGGGCGCGGCCAGACTTCAGCTGACTCTCTCTCATCGGCCTGTCAGCGAAATTAAAAAATTAAAAAAGTTTTTATTTTCAGTTGAAGGAAAACGACCACGCTTTGAGGTTCTTATTGATAAAGTTGCGGGCAGATCTGTGTGTGAGAAACAGAAAAAAAAGAGATCTTATAGAGCGTGCGCTTTGACATGAGAGCTGCACTACAGGTTGGCACCAAGCAGCCAATCAGAACAACGCGTGAATCTGAAGACAGCTTTCTCGGCCAATTAGGCGCGAGCTTTCCGAAAGCCACACACCCATAGGGACCCAGTCATGGAAATGAGCCATGAGGTGGAGAGCTGAGCTGAAAAACACAGCCTGTAGGCTGCTGCTGGACGTTAACCCCTTCCTGACTGAGCCCGGCCCCACTATAACACTTCCATAATATTTTCATGAAAGTTTCTATACTATCTTCATGAAGGAGCCTAAACTTTACCTTTTGGGAGTCGGTATAAATGTTTTAAGAATTAATTAAGAATGCCTTTATTTGTCATTATACACAAGTACACGGTACTTGTGCAACGAGATTAAAGCAATCCCTTCACAGCGTTGACACAACAAATATAAGAATATAAGATAACAATATAAAATATCAAAAATATAAAATATAAAGTCAAAGATATAAAGTGTAGGTAGTGCAGAGAAAAAAGAGAGGGGGGGAGGGTGCTGGCGCCCAGTCCTGAGTCCGGAGAGCAACTGTATACTTATATATAAATTAGCTTTGAATGCACATTGTGTAAACGTAGATAAGTGTTAACAATTAATAAATAATATTGCGCAGTGATGAAATGAAATGATTAAGTACTAATATTAAATAAATACATATTGCACAGTAATGAAATGGAAAGGTTAATATATTAAATATTGCACTGCATGAAATGAAATGAAATGTCCCAGATTCCAGTGTCCTATGAGGTATTATATTACTGTATAACAGTATAACAATATTGCACATGGAGGGAAGAAGACAGGCGGGGGCCGGGGGTCCAGGGGGGGGGTGCTCTAATGCACCTGTAGCGCTGTGGAGATAGATTTCGCGATGCAAAACTAATGTTTAACCTTTGTGTTGTCTTCCCATCAAACTTGAAAATCAACACTTTTGTTGACGCTTTTCATCAATGTTTTTAACTTTTTCTTACGTTTTTGTCACTTTTTTCAATGTTTTCACCTTTAACACTACATAACAGTAACTTATCAATTTTACTTTTACAGTTATTTTTGGAATTTATGGTCAATAAACCTCATTTATAGGAAATTACACCTAATGTTTGAGTTAGAAAAGCAGAAATTAGGAATTATTGAGACTAAAATTAAAGGAATGGATGTTGATGATAATCACAGACTGGAATATGTCAACTTTTACTCAATACTATTTCAAAAACACTTCCATTTGTTTTACAATGCTATAAAAATTGAATAAGACGCCCAAAATTAATGAAAGTAGAGATTTGTACTTGCCAAAGAGCATTGTGTGGAATCAATCATGTTATTTTGGGGAATTAAAAAGAAGATTGATATAGAAAAAACGGGTCAATTTGACCCGAGGACACCATGAAGGTTATAGTGACCTTTTATGATGTAAATGTAGCCTATTATTTCATATATATTTAACAACTTCAAATCTAGTGCATGTGCACATATGCCTGGAATATGAAAGACAGCCTGCTCCCCCAGAGGTAAAAGGGGCTCAAAACATGCACGAAAACAAGAACTGTGTCTACTTATGCTACCTTGGGGGGTTAAAAAATGTAATATGTGTTCTTTTAAATTTTATGTAGAATTAAACTTACTTTTTACGCGACTTAAAGCGTAACTCCCGCCAAAATGCAACCTAGGGTCTTTTAGTGAATGTACCCGAGTCCAACTTTGGTTTAAAAGCATGTTTAGGACGGAAGTGCCACTTTTAAGATTTGCTCAAAACCTTTTTTAGTAAACTCTGTGTACACCAACAATATTCTCAATGCTCAAGTTCACGTGTAGAGCAAGTGTAATGCATTGGAATGAACTTGGCTAAGAAGATGTATGACAGAATTTGGCAAAAACATTATACACAGAAAAGAATCATAAACACAACACTTATTTTTTGCCCCCATTTTTCATGAGCTGAACTCAAAGATCTAAGACTTTTCTACATACACAAAAACTTGTTTCTCACAAATATTATTTACAAATCTGTCTAAATCTGCGTTAGTGAGCACTTCTACTTTGCCGAGATAATCCATCCACCTCACAGGTGTGGCATATCAAGATGATGATTAGACAGCATGATTAAATGCACATTCACAAAATGTACAATTAGGCTGGCCACAATAAAAAAGAGCACTCTAAAATGTGCAGTTGTACTGCATTGGGGCCGGAGGGCGTCCAAATACAGTCAGTATCTGGTGTCTAACACAGATTTAGACAGATCTGTGAACAATATTTGAGAGAAATAAGCCTTTTTGTGTTCATGAAAAAGTCTTAGCTCTTTGAGTTTAGCTCATGAAAATGGGGGCAAAAACAAAAAGTGTTTTATGATTTTGTTCAGTATATTTTGTTATTTTGTTAAACCAGACCAGATGAATGGGTCCGTATGATATTATACAAAAATGTATGCACATCAATAAGTATGATATCCTACACAGTCAGGCTGGCTGGTCACGTGACGCCGGGTGGTTGTTTGCCATGGCGAGTGACGGTACAACACCCATAACACCAGCTAATGCATTAAAACAGCAACAAAAGGGAAAACATGTTATTTGAGGTGCGCTCATAGACTGATAATGTTAATGGACGGCACATGTGTGACGTCACCCATTGGTTTGTGGAGATCTGCTATGAGTCGTTGAGTTTGCCGTTACGGGCGCAGCCATCCTGGTTGAGGATGAGGATTTTAGACGAGAGGGAGGAGGGAGGGAGTGATGAGAGAGGGAGGAGGGAGGGAAAAGAGAGGGAGGAGCCCTTACACTCTACGTTACATTACACACTTTCACTGGCTGTCACTCCCCAATGTGAGTCGAGTGCAGATTTGAGTTAGGCCTATATATTTATATATATATATATGCTCTATGCTCAGGCATAACGTGTCATACTGAAATTTGTGAAATCCATGAAATAATAAACTTTTCTCATTACAAACAATAACAGAAGATGGAAATCATTTCAAAAATGTTGTAGCTATCTATGATTGTTCGATTGCTAACGTTAGCTCAAAACACCATTCACCTGACAGCCTTTGTTGTGTTTGATGCTAGCTTGTAGCTAGCAGTGAACCAACTTGGTTAAGTAGGTCCATTTTTACTGTATCGACATTACAGAAGTCTCTCGTTAGCATCTTGTAGGCTACTTGTTGCCAAATGATGCGTGAGTGACTCAAATCTGCACTCGACTTATATCGGGGAGTGACGCTGGCAATCACATCAACCAACACTGTCTGCTTTTATCGCAGATTTTAAAATAAGAATTCAAGAAAAAATTAACATTAATTGTTGCAGAAGACTTCAAACTAGCAATTGAGAGCATAAACTCATTATGAAAATGGTAATAAATAAATCAAGTGAGAAGTGGGTCTCTTTCTCGTAGACTTCTACAGAAACAGACACTTCAGGTTTAAGACACTTCCTCCTTTGCAGCACTTCGTCGAACCAGGTGCTCTGTCCATTAATATTAACAGTCTATGGGACGGAACAAGGATGTGATCTAGTTGTCGATGGGAACACTAGAGAAGGGAATTTCCACTAAAGGCGTCTGTGTTTTGTTTTTTTAAGTTTAGCAAATCTTTAACATTAATCCCTGTGGGGAGGTTTGTCCTCTGCTTTTGACCCCGCATAACATATTAAACACTGCCAACTTCTCTCCTGAGGGTAGAAAAGCAGACTAGCAGTTCAACGGTTGCCAGTTCAAATCCCTTGTAAAATTGCACATACATTTGCCCTACTGACAGCTGGCATGGCAACCCAGAGAGAAAGATTTGGTTTCAACATCCGTGGGGTCACATACAATGAAGTGCAAGATCTGGGTTGTCCCCCCCCCTCCCACCCCCTAAAAATCTTTAAATACAAGCACTTCATTATCTGTACTTAGCCCTTGTGGACCGATTTATGCTGGAAAATGTCTTTATATAATATGACAATTTAAAGTATAACAACATAATGGACTATAATGCAGCAGGGCTCTCAGGCGTTCTGTATTTCTTTTCAAGTGATTATGTATTCTGCTGCAGATCAACTTTCTCATTTATCTCATGTTATCTCTGCTGTGTTCCTTGTTTGGGGACGTCACCTCTAAATGTCACCGTCAATGTTCTTCTCAATGATACATTCATTTAATTTACCTGCTGTAATAGTTCAGATGTGTTTCAGCAAAATTTCTGCAAGAAGTGCTGCTAGAAGTTTATGAACCCACGCTGAAGATGACTAAAAAGAGGAATAAAAAACATTAGGAAAAATCCAACTTTTAAGGACACAATTTTCTTTGTGAATGAATAATGTATCATAAAGATAATAAATGTTCTTCCTTAAAATACAGGGGCATAAGTATACACCCCCCTATGTGAAAATACAGGGGGCATAAGTATACACCCCCTATGTTAAAATACAGGGGGCATAAGTATACACCCCCTATGTTAAAATACAGGGGCATAAGTATACACCCCTATGTTAAAAAATACAGGGGGCATAAGTATACACCCCCTATGTTAAAATACAGGAGCATAAGTATTCACCCCCATGTTAAAATACAGGGGGGCATAAGTATACACCCCCTATGTTAAAATACAGGGGCATAAGTATACACCCCCCTATGTTAAAATACAGGGGGGCATAAGTATACACCCCTATGTTAAAATACAGGGGCATAAGTATACCCCCCCTATGTTAAAAATACAGGGGCATAAGTATACACCCCTATGTTAAAATACAGGGGGCATAAGTATACACCCTCCTATGTTAAAATACAGGGGGCATAAGTATACACCCCTATGTTAAAATACAGGGGGCATAAGTATTCCCCCTATGTTAAAATACAGGGGGCATAAGTATACACCCTCCTATGTTAAAATACAGGGTGCATAAGTATACACCCCCTATGTTAAAATACAGGGGCATAAGTATACACCCCTATGTTAAAATACAGGGGGCATAAGTATACACCCCCTATGTTAAAATACAGGGGGCATAAGTATACACCCCCTATGTTAAAATACAGGGGCATAGTATACACCCCCTATGTTAAAATACAGGGCATGGTATACATATGTTAAATACAGGGGGCATAAGTATACCCCCCCTATGTTAAAATACAGGGGCATAAGTATACACCCCTATGTTAAAATACAGGGGCATAAGTATACACCCCCTATGTTAAAAATACAGGGGGCATAAGTATACACCCTCCTATGTTAAAATACAGGGGGCATAAGTATACACCCCCTATGTTAAAATACAGGGGCATAAGTATACACCCCCCTATGTTAAAATACAGGGGGCATAAGTATACACCCCCCTATGTTAAATTCACATAGAGGCACATTTTTATTATTAAAGGCAGTTATTTCATGGATCAGGATACTATGCATCCTGATAAAGTTCCTCGCCCCCCCATCATCACATACCCTTCACTATACATAGAGGTTGGCATGGTTTTATTTCAGTTAGCCTAATAGCCGGTTGATGATTTGCATTGAGAGATGATTTTATGGAAAGTTCCCCATTTCCTTTACATAAATAAAGACAATTGCGCCATAACTTGATTCAGAAAAGGCACAAATCTTTGCTGAAAGATTTACCAGAATGCAGAAAATTAAGTGTTTGGCATTCAAAAATTCAATAAGAGATCTCAATGCAACGACTATGCAACCTTTTGTTTTTCAAAATTTTAAAAAATGAAGTTTTGACCATCTTTTTCTACACTTTTGTCACTCTTTCCCAATGCTTTGTCACTTTTCATGACATTTTTTAACTTTATCCTGACGTTTATGTCACTTTTTTCAATGTTTTCTGCTTTTTTTTTGGATGTTTTTTTCTCAATTCTTTTTTCAAATGCTATAAAATTAAATTAAAAAACAAACAAATTTCTGATATAAAAACATTTTGAAAATGGGTAAAATTTGACTTGAGGAAAACAGGAGGGTTAACCTTTGATTGACCCCCCCCCCCCCCAGCTACCATCGGCCTTGGATTTCCTGATAGCTCGCCGGCATTTAACCCTCACGGACGGCTATAGTCTCACATGCCAGACCTATGTCCACAGCACTGTGTACTTAACATATAATAGCTAAACCAGAGCACCTGGAGGACACACACACACACACACACACACACACACACACACACACACACACACACACACACACACACACACAGAGACACACACACACACACACACAGAGACACACACACACACACACAGAGACACACACACACACACAGACACAGAGACACACACAGAGACACACACACACACACACACACACACACACACAGACACACAGACACACACACACACAGACACAGACACAGACACAGACACAGACACACACACACACACACACACACACACACACACACACACACAGAGACACACACACACACACACACACACACACACACACACAGACACACACACACACACACACACAGAGACACACACACACACACACAGAGACACAGAGACACACAGAGACACACACACACACACAGAGACACACACACACACACACAGAGACACAGAGACACACACAGAGACACACACACAGACACACACACACACACACACACACACACAGACACACAGACACACACACACACACACAGACACAGACACAGACACACACACACACACACACACACACACACACACACACACACACACGAGAGGAAAACGAAAAACAGAATCAATGAAGCCAGTGTTCCCTTTTCACTGCAAGGTGTTTTTACTGAGCTGAGTTCCTGTGTGTCTTTTAGGGACAAACAACAACTATGTGTTAATACAAACTAAGTAATAAAGTTATAAAGTGTCCTACATTATAAAAACTAGGGACTATTAAAAGTCTTAATCTACAGAGTCCAACTAAAGCTGTCACATAAATGTTGTTGCAGTATAAAAATACAAAATGTGTTGACTCCATATTTCACTTTACATTTTGAATAGCAAATTCTGATATTTCTATGACATCAGAGGACTCTTGTACACGCTGCTCTTTCTTTGTTTAAAGTGTTTTTCTGTATTTCGTGTTTTGGTGTCCAGAATTGTCAGATTATCTATATTTCTTTTTCTATATATCTATATAACTTTAGCAAACTGTTTAAATCTGTTGGTTTTATGAATCATTGTGTAGTTTATGTTTCCTATTGAGAATGAGGAAATGATGTAGAGAGCGATTCAAGTGTTTTGACATCATATTTCTCTTAAGTGAAGAAGCCAAAGGTCTTTTAAACTTTCAATATAATCTAATTAGCTTTCAATATAATCTAATTAGCTCATAACTGTGTATACAGTGGTGCTCATAGGTTTACATGCCCATGCTGAAGTTGACTAAAAAGAGGAATAAAAAAAATTAAGATCAATTTACAAAAGATGATTTTTTTTAATTAAAGAAAAAGGAAAAATCCAACCTTTAAGGACACCAATTATCTTTGTGAATGAATAATGTATTGTAAATAAATAAATGTTTTTCCTTAAAATACAGGGGGCATAAGTATACACCCCCCTATGTTAAATTCCCATAGAGGCAGGCACATTTTTATTATTAAAGGCCAGTTATTATTTCATGGATCACAAAGAAAATTGGTGTCCTTAAAGGTTGGATTTTTTTTGTCTGTGGTTTTCTTTGTTTCCTGCTGCCGGGTCAACTTGCATTTCTCTGGTAATTTTCCACAAAGTGTTAAAAAAGTGTGTGTCTGTTATCAGTGTGTTGTCATCACAGGGTGGAGTCGGGTTTGTCTGGGGAAGGGGGTGTCTATGTTTACAGCCAACTTAACACCTTGACCTCCAGTTTTCCAGTTTTTTATACCTTTAAGGTTCACAATCATCTTATAATGGAGTTAATTTATGGAACAGCTGCAGTGAAGAGATGAAATCCTTTACAACAATGAGCAATCTTAGGAGACTATTTAAAACAAATATTTTGAATGGATATGAAAAAGACTCAATATGATAGTCTTGTTTACTGACTGTAGGTTCCTGGGTTTATACACTAAGTCCAGTTTGGATGGGTTATTATTCGGTTTGAGACAGAAATGAAGAAGATAGATGGAAAAGAAAAGAAATGTGTAAATGTATGTGTGTATGCATGTGTATATGTGTGTGTGTATGCATGTGTATATGTGTGTGTATGTGTATACTGTATATGTGTAGGTACTGTATGTGTATGTAAACATATATAAATAAGTGAAGCATCAAATTGTTTTGTATTTAACTAAAGGATAAAAATAGAAAAAGGGGGAAGGACCTGAAAAGGTTTTTCTTCCTACTCCTTTTCTTCCTACTCTTTTTCTTCCTACTCTTTTTCTTCCTACTCTTTTTCTTCCTACTCCTTTTCTTCCTACTCTTTTTCTTCCTACTCCTTTTCTTCCTACTCTTTTTCTTCCTACTCCTTTTTTAACATGGGAATTTCTTATTTGAATCACTTACAATACTTTATAATTTTGGAAGATTGTGCTGAGATGTACATGTTCTTATTTATCTGTTATTTAAATGTTATTTATATATTAATAATTTTACTTTAATCCACTACATTTCCTAAATGA
This sequence comes from Etheostoma perlongum, assembly GCA_026937815.1. Classification (NCBI taxonomy): domain Eukaryota; kingdom Metazoa; phylum Chordata; class Actinopteri; order Perciformes; family Percidae; genus Etheostoma; species Etheostoma perlongum. The sequence goes on from CM049380.1 coordinate 30,358,989, forward strand.
AATGCCTACTTTTACTCCACCACCTTTCCCCTAAGCTTCTCAGTTACTGGTTCCTACAAAATAAAATCAGAAGAAATTTGTTAGAGTGGAAAAAAGCAAGTTTGGCGAAACATTGCTCCTAGATTTCCAAGTTAATGCACGCTCCGTTCCAGTTGGTGAAATAATGCCTGTTTGTTGCCAAGCAGCAAAAAAAAAAATAACCATAGGCCAAAACTAAAGAAGAAGAGGAGAAACATACTAACTGATAGCGTCATCTGCCGCCATGGTAACAGACGGTAACCACCTGTTTTTTCATTTGATTTCATAATCAAAGTTTTTTTTTGTCAATCTTTAATTCTATGAAGCTATACATTCTCTTGCAAAGACTATCCAATATTAACATAGATAAGGGTCTGATTCTCGGGATCAGAGACTTTCTCTCCTGTCCCCTCAGAGAGTATATGCGTAAATAGCATTTTGTCAGAAGTACATACCATTAGTACAGGCTGCCTTTCCCCTTTGCTTTTCTCTCTATTCACATGTGAATGTTCTGTAAATAATAGCACCTTTAGATTGATAAAATACACTGACGACATGGCCTTAGTAGGCCTCTTACAAAAAAACTGAATTATGACCAAAACGTTCTATTTTGGTCTCATTTGACCACATGACTTTCTCCCATGACTCCTCTGGATCATCCAAATGGTCATTGGCAAACTTAAGATGGGCCTTGACATGTGCTGGTACAATCTTAGTGTATTACCAACAGTAACCTTGGAAACGGTGGTCCGAGCTCTTTTCAGGTCATGGACCAGCTCCTCCCGTGTAGTTCTTGGATGATTTCTCACCTTTCTTAGGATCATTGAGACCCCACGAGGTGAGATCTTGCATGGAGCCCCAGTCCGAGGGAGATTGACAGTCATGTTTAGCTTTTTCCATTTTCTAATGATTTCTCATACAGTGGACTTTTTGTCACCAAGCTGCTTGGACATGTCCCCGTAGCCCTTTCCAGCCTTGTGGAGGTGTACAATTTTGTCTCTAGTGTCTTTGGACAGCTCTTTGGTCTTGGCCATGTTAGTAGTTGGATTCTTACTGATTGTATGGGTTGGACAGGTGTCTTTATGCAGCTAACGACCTCAAACAGGTGCATCTAATTTAGGATAATAAATGGAGTGGAGGTGGACATTTTGAAGGCAGACTAACAGGTCTTTGAGGGTCAGAATTCTAGCTGATAGACAGGTGTTTAAATACTTATTTGCAGCTGTATCATACAAATAAATAGTTAAAATAATAGTTAATTTTTTTTTTAAAAATAGTTTAAAAAAATCATACATTGTGATTTCTGGATGTTTTATTTTAGATTATATCTCTCACAGTGGACATTCACCTACGATGAAAATTTCAGACCCCTCCATGATTTCTAAGTGGGAGAACTTGCAAAATAGCAGCGTGTTCAAATACTTATTTTCCTCACTGTATATACTGAGTTTAGTACAGAATCTTTGTACAGTTTGTGCAATAATATATAATAATGTAGATATAACAAATATGTAAATGTGCTGTATTTATATAGCGCTTTTCTAGTCTGAACGACTACTCAAAGCGCTTTTACATAGTACAGGAAACATTCACCATTCACACACATTCATACACTGTGGCCGAAGCTGCCGTACAAGGTGCCATCTGCTCATCAGATAAACACTCACACACATTCACACTCCGATGACACAGCATTGGGGGCAACTCTGGGTTCAGTGTCTTGCCCAAGGACACTTCGACATGGGACTGCAGGGCCGGGGATTGAACCACCAACCTTCCAATTGGCAGGCAACCACTCTACCACTGAGCCACAGCCGCCCAATGTGACAACAGGGCAGGTAGAATTGGGCCACTATGCAACCGAGAGATGTCTGACATTTGTTATTGAGCTCTGTGATTGATAAGACCCCAAAGATGAGGACGTTTCTCAGAAATATGTCCTGATTCGATATTTCGTCAAACAACAACAACGCAGGTGTACTGTTTTTTAAGTCCTGTGCAAAGTGCACTGACCTGTAGTATGCATGGATCTGTTTGGGGAAGATCTCTGTCAAAAGCACATGTCTGTATTTGCACTTGGCGAGTAAGAGCTGCTGTCTGGGTCATAACGTCATGTGGCTCCAAGTGTTTGGAGATCTGTATCTTGATGCTTTAATAACAGGAGGAAAAAAATGAAATAAAATGAACAATGTAAAAAAGAAAAAAACACTATGAAAGAGACATAAAATGCAATGAACACAAAAACACCAAAACATGTTTTTTTTGCAGTTAGCCTAATAGTTCCCCATGCCAATCTCTTGGTATGGTGAAGGGTATGTGATGATGCCCCCTGTATTTTAACATAGGGGGGTGTATACTTATGCCCCTGTATTTTAACATAGGGGGGTGTATACTTATGCCCCCTGTATTTTAACATAGGGGGGTGTATACTTATGCCCCCTGTATTTTAACATAGGGGGTATATACTTATGCCCCCTGTATTTTAACATAGGGGGTATATACTTATGCCCCCTGTATTTTAACATAGGGGGTGTATACTTATGCCCCCTGTATTTTAACATAGGGGGGTGTATACTTATGCCCCCTGTATTTTAACATAGGGGGTGTATACTTATGCCCCCCTGTATTTTAACATAGGGGGTGTATACTTATGCCCCCTGTATTTTAACATAGGGGGTGTATACTTATGCCCCCTGTATTTTAACATAGGGGGTGTATACTTATGCCCCCTGTATTTTAACATAGGGGGGGTATATACTTATGCCCCTGTATTTTAAGGAAGAACATTTATTTAAGATACATTATTCATTCACAAAGAAAGTTGGTGTCCTTAAAAGTTGGATTTTTCCTTTTTTTTTGTTCAAATTAGGGCATTAAGATCAATTTCCAAAAGTTTTTATTCCTCTTTTAAGTCAACTTCAGCATGGGTTCATGAACTCATGAGCACCACTGTATGTGCTACATATGCTATATGTCAGAGGTCCCACGCCTCTGGAGCAACTAGGGGTTAAGTGCCTTGCTCAGGGTCACATTGGCTGATGTGTCACAGTGGGAGTTGAAAGATCTCCCACACAAAAGGTATGTGTCATATTCATTGCGCCATCACCACTCCCATATAGAGGTCAAATTTAGCACTTATTTCAACAGCAATTGCCCTTACAGGGAAAAACTTAAGACAAATTTAAATGTGCATTTGAAGGTGTGAAGGGTCACATGTTCAAACATAGTTACTGCTATGCCGTTAAAATGATGGTTAAATAGAACCTAAAAAACTGATTCAAACCTAAAATCAAAGCACAGCCTATTGTGTAATAACACAATATAATTGAGTACTTCTTTGAATCAGGGCCACAAAGAAGAACGAGGGTCTGTGCCGTGAAAAAGCTGCAGGTATGCGAGCAGTTTCATTGAAAGTAAAAGTTTGTTTCAGAACAGACTGATCCCGAACACATCGATTCCTCCAAACTACCTCAAGGGCTCTTTGGAAAATTTGCATCAGACGTACTCATCCATTCCATAATGAGAATATTGACACCAAAATCCCTCATCTGTCCCCTGTTAGCTTTGTTATGCTAATAGTTTAGCATGTCTAGTTGCACAAACAGGTATTTTTAGCTGTACTTTGTACTTTGTACTGCAATTGCAAAACACCAATGTTTTTAGTTTTTTTTTTTAAACTAGTTCAGTCATTTTAAATACTGCAATCACAAAACTCCCAGAGATACCAGGAGGACGTAAAGTAGAGCTGTACCAAATACCAGTTTTTGAGCTTTAAAGCTTCGGTGGCGGCAGCAGCGGTTGTCATTTCCTACTACACTTGAAGGCAGCTTTATGTCCCGGAAAAATAGAGGAAGACGACGCGAGAGATTGAGCGCCTGGTTTGTGGTTGCAGGACAAAGTCACTTGTTGGGTAACACTTTACTTGAACTTTTCTACATAAGAGTGACATGACAGTGTCATGAACACATGACAGTGTCATGAACACATGACAAAACCGAATGACACTTACTGACAAGTGTTATTTCATACAACGTTGATAACTTCACGTTCGTGACAGTGTCTTGTCACTCTTATGTAGATACATTCAAGTAAAGTGTAACCACCTGTTACACAAACTCTCTTCAGTGCTTGTGTTTCGTTTTTAACCTTCTTGGTGTTTAAGAGGTTTTTGTGGCAGCCTGTTTTCTTTAATGTGATGGGACTCTCACGCCGCCATACGCCTTACGAGTCTGATAGCTGACAACGTTTTGCCGGACTGTCCCACAAGCGACGCAGTGTTCATGAATGAATGCTCAGCCAGCCAGCCCCTCACTGTATTAGCATCATGCACAGCCGTACTATCTTTACCTTTATCAAATCGCCTGAAAAATAACACCAGGCTGCTACAGTACAACCATACAGACCTCTACAAACACCACACTGCTCGCTTGGAACGCAACATTTCTCCATTTTTGGCTGAGATGGACGACTTAGCGCTGCATAAATTAGTCAATTTCAGCCTGCATGCAAACAAAACAACAATGAATATTTGAATCCCTAAATTTAAAGTTGAATATCTACCCATCGAACGAATATTTTAATATTCGGATCCAGCCCTATTGTAAAGTTTTATATATTATATAGCTTAACACACATACATGTTCAGTACTGGAGCCAATGCTCTGCTCAGGAAGACATGTATGGCTTTGGTGTCCTGATTCTTGGTAATTAAAATGTAGAGTTTAAAACTTCATTGATCCAATAATCAAAGAGCAATCTTTGTGTGGCCAGAAGGTCAGCAGTGGCTACATCAGAGAGCGAAAATATTCACTTCACATGTTCAAAAGTTCTGATGTACGTGTGCTACTAAAAACTCTCACGTCTCAGAGAAACTTTTCCTTTGTCCTAGAGACTCCTGATGAACTGCAGCGAGAGTTCGTAGGTCAGGAACATGGTGGCGCTCATTGGGAAGCCTCGGATGGCGTTGACCGACACCCCGCGGAAGAAAACCTGCACACAAGAACGGACAGTTTTAATTGTGTTATCTGGGACGACGGACAGTCATCGACTGTCCCAGAATGAGCCGAATACATGCATTACATCAGCAATCCCTGGGAAAGCAAATTCACAAAGCAGTTATGGCAATGACTAAACATTAGGTTACCCCGCGCACAATTAAAAGAACTTTTTCATTTAAAACATTGCGTCATACAAGACATGATTGGTTTCTGGTTATTTTTGTTGTGATTTAAAGCTAGAGAGAGTAAACAATTGTGGTATTGTGTTCCAAAATGTTAGTTTTTCAGAATAAGTAAAAAAAAATGAGCAACGGCCCAATGGTTATCTTAAATATGAATAAAATGCCCTTCCCAAATTTATTTAGGTTCATCTTAAAAGGTGCTGTAATCTTTTTGTCACATACAGCAAACATCTCCTCACTATGTGCTAGCTGCCTGTCCCCTGAACACACTGTAAAAAAAACATCTCCTCACTATCTGCTAGCTGCCTGTCCCCTGAACACACTGTAAAAAACATCTCACTATCTGCTAGCTGCCTGTCCCCTGAACACACTGTAAAAAACATCTCCTCACTATCTGCTAGCTGCCTGTCACCAGAACACACTGTAAAAAACATCTCCTCACTATCTGCTAGCTGCCTGTCCCCAGAACACACTGTAAAAACTTCTCACTATCTGCTAGCTGCCTGTCCCCTGAACACACTGTAAAAAACATCTCACTATCTGCAGGGTACAAGCGGCCGAAATGGGTTTCCTCAGGAGGGTGGCTGGCGTCTCCCTTAGAGATAGGGTGAGAAGCTCAGTCATCCGAGAGGAGCTCAAAGTAGAGCCGCTGCTCCTTCGCGTCGAAAGGAGCCAGTTGAGGTGGTTTGGGCATCTGGTAAGGATGCCTCCTGGGCGCCTCCCTAGGGAGGTGTTCCAGGCACGTCCAGCTGGGAGGAGGCCTCGGGGAAGACCCAGGACTAGGTGGAGAGATTATATCTCCAACCTGGCCTGGGAACGCCTCGGGATCCCCCAGTCGGAGCTGGTTGATGTGGCTCGGGAAAGGGAAGTTTGGGGTCCCCTACTGGAGCTGCTGCCCCCGCGACCCGACTCCGGATAAGCGGATGAAGATGGATGGATGGATATCTGCTAACTGCCTGTCCCCAGAACACACTGTAAAAAACATCTCCTCACTATCTGCTAGCTGCCTGTCCCCTGAACACACTGTAAAAAACATCTCCTCACTATGTGCTAGCTGCCTGTCCCCTGAACACGCTGTAAAAAACATCTCCTCACTATCTGCTAGCTGCCTGTCACCAGAACACACTGTAAAAAACATCTCCTCACTATCTGCTAGCTGCCTGTCCCCAGAACACACTGTAAAAACTTGATCCATGAAATAACTGCCTTTAATAATAAAAATGTGCCTCTATGTGAATTTAACATAGTGGGGTGTATACTTATGCCCCCTGTATTTTAACATAGGGGGTGTATACTTATGCCCCTGTATTTTAACATAGGGGGTGTATACTTATGCCCCTGTATTTTAACATAGGGGGTGTATACTTATGCCCCTGTATTTTAACATAGGGGGTGTATACTTATGCCCCTGTATTTTAACATAGGGGGGTGTATACTTATGCCCCCTGTATTTTAACATAGGGGGTGTATACTTATGCCCCTGTATTTTAACATAGGGGGGTGTATACTTATGCCCCTGTATTTTAAGTTAAATTAGTGTCCTTAAAAGTTGGATTTTTCCTAACTTTTTTAATTAAGGCATTAAGATCAAATTTCCAAAAAAATTGTATTCCTCTTTTTAGTCAACTTAAGCATGGTTTAATAAACTCATGAGCACCACTAGGTTCATGATACATTTTGGCCCGAGTCATATTTGCATCTATTTCCAACATTTAGATGGCTTTTTAACAATGTTTGATGCTTTTTGACATGTTTTGGGAATTAAAAAAAAAAAAAAAGTGGCACTATTTTTGAAGTTTATGCTGAATTTTTTCGACATTTCGTGTCACTTTTTCCAACATTCTTGGCATACTTTTTTTTTTTCCCCCTCGATGAAATGAAAGCATGTCAAACTATATGATTCCTTTCCAGTGTGGCCCTTAGAGAAGTAGTGGAGTTTGACACTCCTGGAATAGAACAAGACAGGTCGGCTGACACTAGGGGGCAGAATAACTTCATCTTTGAGTTTCAGGACAGACCATTAGTTCCACCTCTGTCCTGCCTTTTCAATGTCACAGTCTCAATTACGGACGACCTTTTCTCCTGGCGTGGCGGCGTTCCTGTCACGGGACATGTGATTTCGATGGAGCTCCAAAAGCAGCCCAATAAATACAGGTACATAAATACAGAGGTTGGAGTGGTGGAAAAACAGCCATGGATTCAAAAGGTTGTTACTGCCCCATGCTGCCTGTAATCAGCTTCAATGTAGAATGTGTTGATGCAAAAAAAATGTATCAACACACACAAAAACGGTGCGGACAATGTTTAAAAGATGTTTTGCTGCACATTTATTCACAGTTAATTAAAATACACGGTGGTTGAGCTCTCTACTTTTTAGCAAAATTGAAATTTCAAGCATCAAACACTTCATTTCCTGCACTCTGGTGAATTTTCAGCAACATATTGTGCCTTTTCTGCATCAATTTATGGTGCAGATGTCTTTATTTATATAAAGGGGATTATAATAGGTTTCTTTAAGCGGTTTGCACTGGACAGTTTTGATTATTGGGGGGGGTTGTAACCCCCGTCTCCCCTGTAATTTACGCCTATGGTTAACTTTCATACTTTCATTTTGAAAGACTCACGGGTAATCATAACTAGGTAAACAAAAAATGACAAACATTGAAAAAAAGCGTCAAAAGTGTTGAAAAAAGGGGCAAAAATGTACGAAAAAGTGTCAATAAAAGTGTTGATTTTCAAACACAAGGGTTCAAGAAATGCCAAGAGCATGTTTCTCTCCCATCCCAGAATGCTGTGTGGACTAGCAAGTAAGTAAGTTACTTACTAGGCAATAAATCCTGTTTTTGGATTTGGATTCTGAGCTGCCAAAGCTTCTTTTAAGCCATTAAAGCAGCAAAAGAGTTTGTTGAAACCTGAGGTCAATCAGTGATTTTAGGGTACTTTGCAAATTCTTTCATAGCCGTGTCGCAATAAGGATATTCTGGATGTTTAAGGAAGGGTGGGGGGGAGTTATGTTTTATCTAAAGGAATATTTCAGTAGTCAACAAAAAGACTTAAAGTTCCTGACACATAACATTGTGCGATCATTCTGGAGGTTTAAATTGGGGTCAAATTGACGCCGAGGATTAAGGTTACATTGGAGTATGCCAGGAGGGTTAAGAAGACAGCTTTATATGTATATATTAATGTGTTTACTGTAGATTCTGGATAGGCAGGAAACGGTAGGATGATGAATAACAGCGTAATTATAAAATACAGTGTTGAATGTTTGAGCTCAAGACTCAGAAGGCTTTGTTATCTTGTCCTCCGAAGCCCAAAACAAACAGGATTTATATGTGCAAGTTGGTTCTGCATGTGTTACAGTTGGATTTGGATCTCAGCCTCACGTTCATGTTAAGGTGCTTTAACAACAAGCATGTGGATAATCACAAGGGAGAATGTAATCCCTCCACTTATATTCAACAACCCCAAAACAAACCAAGGGATTATGGGTAGAGGGAGATACATGTAAAACAAATTAAAGTCTGGACAGATGTTTGTGTTCATCTACTACTTCATATGCTTTTAAATGCTGAGAACTACATATAATGAGACCAATCATAGCCATTATGAGTTCATGACACATCTAGCCTGCTAGCATTGGTATGTTCAGCAGTGGTGGAAGAAGTATTCAGATCCTTAACTTAAGTAGTAGCATACTAATACCACACTGTAAAAATACCTTAAGTGAAGTCCTGCATTGAAAATGTTACTTAAAGGTCTCATATGGTGACACTTAAACTTATATCTGTACCGTTTATATGTGTTTATTACACACTAATTTAATAGTTTTACCAAAAAAAAAAAAAATGTGGTTGATCTTCCTACACTTTTCTGGGAGCCTTTTTTCTTCGCCTCCACAAATGTTTGGAATCGTTGCTGAATGTTCAGCCCACAACTAATTAATATTCAAGAGCAGAACGCTCTGATTGGCCAAGCACAGATCTACGTATAATGTGGCCTGGAATCAGATTTTGTTACTACACACATGGCAGTGGGATCTGCAAGAGCTTACCAGTTAGTTCAGAGGATTCAGGCGCAGAGGACCAATTCATTTCTTTTAGAAGAGGTCAGCAGGATGTTTCAGAGTGGTAAGTTGAGTGTGTTTTCATTTTAGTAGGCTGTAACGCTTCAGACAAAGTCAGCAAGTTAGACAAGTGTGTCTTCAGTGATGTGGCTTTTCGGGGTTAAGGCTAATGTTATACCGTGGCTGTGTATTTTGCCCTGTTTTGGGTCTGTAAGTATCATCAAGAAAATGTACTTAAAGTATTAAAAGTAAAAGTATTTGATGCAAGAAAAACCCTTACATTTTAGAAACTGGAAAGAATCTAAACAGTTGTGTGTTTCATGGTCTAATCATTTCAGCTTAGTACTTAGTTATAATCCACCCCTGCTATACAGTATATTGAGACCATTTTTTTGCTTAATGGACGCCACGTTCAGCGCCACTGGAAGTGATGTAACGCTGGTAGCCGGCGTCCCGGAGCTCTGTATCGACGAATACAACCAGCAACTACCACTCGCACTGTAGACTGTTCATGTTACAGCTCTTTACTTAGTTTAAAATACTTCTATTGGAGGTATATAATATATGGACTATTGGTGAAGTTGCATTGATCAATTTAAAGGGAGAGTGGGATATATTTTTGGATACAAATAATAATAAAGGCAGGGATATGTAGACCAGAAAGGCCAAGAAACAGCCGAGCAGCAACAGGTTAGAGCTTGAAAAATTCGACGAGAAAAGCAAAATTATGAGCAAAATAATATCCCCAACTTCAACACAAACGTGATTAAAATTGTGTAAAAACAAACAAGACCCAACAAAGAAACACGTGTGTGACCCTCTTCCAGTATATTTCTCACTTGGTGCTGTTTGAAAGGAGGCGTTTCAGAATATAGATAGGAATTATGTATCATTTTTCTATTACAAATGACCAATATTAGCACCAGATTCAACATAAGTGGCTGCCTGAGGCTGACTTATTCTTTATCCTTCACTGTGTTGTTATATCTCTTAATATGAACATATGTGCTATATACTGTGGACAATTTCAGTGCTTTTACATGGAGAGCAGCGTATGTTAAATAATGAGTGATGTGACTGTGAAGCACACTGATGCACTCTTTGTACAGAAATTGTACATTTTATGGCAACAACCCAGAGCCAAATTTAATTTCCCTCCTTAATGGATACTTAATAAATTCAGCACGGACTTTCAGATCCGACTGATTGTCCAGCAGAAACCGCAAAAAAAAAACAACAACAACAACATAATAGCCTATTTTTAATGAATTTGACTAACATTTTGTTTCTTCGACTCTGCAGACCCAGAAGGAGGTGCAGGCTCATTGCTGCGAGGCCTCTACATGACAGGGATAGAAATATGTTTTAATGAGCCTGAGTCCAGAGGCGACAGAGTGCTTTTTTTTATTTGAGACCAAGGCTGTGAGACTATGAAAATGCATAGAAATGAGGTAGTATGGTCCTAAAACAGAAAGAGGCGGGGGGGGGAATAATTCAGGTGAGAAGAAAAACCCTTAAGCTTTGTGAAAACATCAGAAATAAATGAACCCTACACACACGCCCAGAACCTATTCATACACTGATGAAGAGATGTCAGAGGAGTGGGCTGCCAGTGCTGGACCAGCACCCTGAGTGGTGGGGGGGGTGCTTTTGCTCAAGAGCACCTGGCAGTGCCCAGGAGGTGAAGTGGCATTTCTCCAGCTACCAATCCACACTCCGTACGGGGACTTGAACCAGCAACCCTCCAGTTTCCAACCCAACACCCTACGAACTGAGCTCAAACATCACCCCAAAAAACTACTGCAACCCTTACAAGGTGTGTGTCATGGTGGCTGTCAAGTATAGTCTTGCATTGCCTATCGCATAGGCTATCAGTGTAGTGTTTGGTGTTTTTTGGCCCCAACGTCTCCTTCCATGTAATTATGTTTAGGGTTAAGGTTAGCTGCCTGGAAGCAAAAAACACCATAAAAACCCCATCGAGCTCTCAGTGTGCTCAAGGTGTCTGTGTTGTGCTCAGATTTTCCAGTCAGGGGAATGCTGCCATATTTCCCCCATTCTTTCCAAATTTAGCACAGCGACTCTTTTTTCTGAAGTCTGTCATTATCATCCATTCAAAAGAAATTAGCAGAAATTGAGGCAATTACACTGCGATGCCTCTCTTTTAGCTCATCATCACATAAAGGACAATAGAGAATGAAATGAGACTCATTTTCAATTTCCATTAAATCACAGAGCAGACAAGGACCCTCCTCATCATTTAACCATCCTGCAACTGATTCTGTTCATTCGACTTGATCAGTTTGCGACCGAGTTCCACACTGATGAACATTCGTACAATACCCTGACCGTTTGAGTCTCTCTCTGGTCTAATGAGATCACTTCTGTGATATTTGCTCATGTATTACTATTATCATCAAATATGCTGTGGAGGTTTATTCTTGGGAAGAATATTCTCCTCAATGACACTAGTCATGTTTCCATCAATGTATTTTTTTTGTGCATTTTGAAGTATCACATTAGAAAATGATAATGGAAAAAAAACTTCCTCAAATTTGCCTTGAGGTTGTTTTTGCCCTTTTCGAAAAAGAGATAAAGTGTCACGATCGGGGTCCGGCTGGCCGTGAGTAGTCTGTTTTCAATTTTTTTTTCTCCCTTTCTGTCACCTTGCCCCGTTTCTGCTGTTTGGTTCTCCCTCTCTCCTGCCAAAGCCAGCTGACCACACACACACCAGACGATCATCTACAATCAACCGCTCCCGCTCCTCACACCTGCTCGTCATCAGTCATCACCACCAGGACATCTACCCCGGCTCGCCATCCACCACGCTTGATCGTTGCTTCATTCACATCGGTGAAAATCGCTAAGCAAGCCACTCTGAATCTTTTTGTCTTCCTGTGTTCTTTCATGTACTCACCCTTTTGTCTCCTTCCTTCACAGTGTCATCTTCACTCCTGCCAATAAAACAGAAATTATGAATTATTTTGACTTACTTTGAACGTATGAGTTTAAAACCATTTCAATCTTCACCCAAAATTCAATGAAAGTGATTGTATTTGCACAGAGCGTTGCATGGCATCCATCCTTTTTTTATTGGTTATTTGGATAAAAAGAATGCCTTATTTCTGATATAGACATTTTTAAAAGGGGTCAAATTTGACCCAAGGACAACAGGAGGGTTAAAGAACAGGAGTCGTCTCTCCTGAGCAGGCAGCGTAATGTATTGTGATATTGTTTGGCACATATAACCCTTAAATGTTTACTGTTAATATAAGATCTGGGTCTCTGGCTGTATATTACACTTCATTACTCTGCCTGTCTACGCTCCAAAGGCCAGATTTGATTATCTGCCAACCAGCCACACGGCAATAAACACCGACACGTGCCTCGCTCAGTAATATACACAAATACGTTTAAATATGTAGTGATCCTCAGCCATGTGTGTGATAGCTTTCTAATGATATATGTGGAGCATTCTGCTGATGGAGCCCACTGCAATCTCACAACTGTCTGCTTCCACATATTTATTATCAGCCAACAGCCTCCTACATACACTGTCTGCACATGTCTGCACATTTCAACATAACTAATGCACACTGTGGTGTGTTGTTCAGCTGCTGCAATCAACCACGAGTCAATATACATGTGATGTAGCCTATATTTCACTCCCTGCATGCTTGCCAATTTTTATTAATTAGATTTCCAAGGATCTCATCACCTACACCGCTGCAAAGCTGTGTTGTAGTTCAAGTCAGAGTAGAGTCTCAAGTCCAAGTTGAGTCGTCAAGGTTGAGTCTGTGTTGAAATAAACTAATAAAAGAGGGTCTACATTACAAACAAAAGCACACGACGATTATTTACTGACTTCAACATTTAGCGGCGCCCTTTCCAGCATTGGATGTAAAATCTGTGTAGGGAAATCCCGATCCGGGCGCATCTCTCTGCATTTTCCAAATGTGAGAGATGAAAAGAGTTCCCAAAGACGATGTAAAGTGTTTACAATAAACAAGAAGCTTCTCAAGACATGGTGGCTTCATCTTTTTTTAATACTGTAAGTAAAGGGTGTTACCCCCAAAAGAACATCAGTGTATATATACATTTATATGTATATATAATAACCTATTTAGTCAGAAACTTCATCCAACGTCTGAGTCCTTTTTTATTTAATATGATATATCCTTGAGTCCAAGTACAAGTCACGAGTCCAGAGAATAAAGACTCGAGTAGGACTCAAGTCCGAGTCCAGGACTTGAGTACCCCATCTCTGTGCAAAGCACTGGGAAACTTTTTTTGCAAAAACAAATGCCACATGGAAGCTAATACTGCCCCCTGTAGGTCATCTGTCGAAAACAAATTATATATATATATAATTTGTTTTTCCTGGATTTTATCACATATACACACATATACATAGTATATACACACATATATATACACACACACAGAGTATATAGGGGCATTTAGGGTGATTGTACAAGCAGCTCATAGCGAATATTTGTTAATTGGCATCCTCTTGTGGTCAACACGTTCATTAATTTAATTAAATTGTATAAATTGGAATCTGATAAAACAATAACATGGACTTTATTATCTCAGGAAACGGACTTTAAATATATCTACACTATATATATCGAAAATATGTGCAAACAAATGTACAAATACAAAAATATTGACAAAATGAGGTTGAGGAACACTATTATTTCATTTTATCAATTGGAAACACGTTTCTGGTGTGCAACGACATAGATAACACCACGCAGCCGCCACACATCGGACACGCAACAGACACGCCATGCTCACGCCACGCAGGCAGTGTGCAGGAGGTCTGAGACTGCCAATATGTGCGCGAGGAGACAGGGTGGGGTAGTGGATATGACAAACCTTCACCTGGGAGATTGGGGCCAATGATTGGTTTGAAAATAAAAGTAAACAGCGAGTTTTTAACGAACGTCATGTGCATAACGGAAGTGAAGTAGCGTCTGATTTGAACCCAGACTAAGATCTTTTTCTAAACTTAACTAAGTAGTTTTCAATAAAATGTTCTATGAAAGGGGAGGCTCTTTCACTACATACATACTCAGTGTGTATTGTGTTACTGCTCAACTGGCAGACAGGCTGGTATTTTTGTAACCTAAAACGTCAACATTTATTCTAATAAACATGTTTTATCTCAACTATGTTCCAACAAAAAAAAAGTCAACAGATTTAGAGCAGGCATGGACACTGGAATTTGTAGTCCTGAAAAAGTATTCCTTTAATCACAGCATAAAATGGCCTTAAGGGCCACTCTTAAAGCCCAACATCACATTATTCTTCAGTCTGTTAAAAATCAATCTCAGTCAATGAATTGAACTGTTTCCTAAGTGATCATTAACGGACAACCAACAGACAGGACATGTTAGAGGATTTATGGGGTTGGGTTGGGGAACCAGTGAGGACCAAGGTACAGAGAGTGGATTGGTAGCTGGAGAGATGTTTTTTGTAAAGTGAGGCAGTTATTGTAACATTAAAGTAAAAAAAAAAAAAGACTAGGGCTAGGCAATACAGTTTTTCAACAAGTACAGAGGTACTATAACAGGAACCTGCTGAAACCAGTTTTAAACTGAGTCAGGGTCGTTTTTATATTGTAATGTAATGTTACTTTTTCTAACTTTCCTGTATAATAAATATATGAAATGAAATGAAACTATTTGTTGTGTGTGCGCCAAGCATTTGTACATATGTGTGTGCTTGTGATGTGCTTATGTAAAAACAAGGTTGCTGCTGCAGCCTCCCAGCAGGTCGTTTGAGGGTGAGCATCCTTAATGTGGAGTGACAGTAGTAAAAGAGAATAGGCTGGGTCCTGTGGCGTGTGTGTGTTTGTGTGTGTGTGTGTGTGTTTGTGTGTGTTAGCAGGGGGTGGGTAATGTGTTGACTCTGCGATGTTGGCTGCACGAGGTTTGAAAGAAGGCTTTTTGATGAAGAGAGAAAAAAAAAAAGTGGAGTGAAACAAAGTTTTTAGTTTTTTGCCTCTGCGGTGGTTTGTCCG
The DNA here is from genome assembly GCA_026937815.1 of Etheostoma perlongum. NCBI lineage: Eukaryota > Metazoa > Chordata > Actinopteri > Perciformes > Percidae > Etheostoma > Etheostoma perlongum. The sequence goes on from CM049380.1 coordinate 30,374,277, forward strand.
AGCTGTTTGTGATGGAAGGTTAAGTGCAAGAAACCTTCGCTCTCTAACGGCGTTTACAAGCACAATGGAGCCCAAACAAGACTGAAAATTGGACATTTAAAGTTTGTTGTTAGTGGAGAGAGTGAGACTGCAGGCCGATGTCTTTTCAACCATTCTGTACTTCTACATTGAAAGCTTGGTTTTAGAGGAACTTTAATCTGTCGTTTCATTTAAAATGATGAAAATTCTTATTGATGACTTGGTATCTTAAAATACAAACTTAAGATATGAAACTTAAAGTCCTTTCAGCAAAAAACTCTAGCAAAAAAAAAAAAAAATCAGTGTAGCCAACAGGGACGTTGTAAGCGTCCTCTGGTGGACAGACTATCTGCGCCATCACTAACAGGGACGTTGTAGAGCGTCCTCTGGTGGACAGACTATGCAACGCCATCACTAACAGGGACGTTGTAGAGCGTCCTCTGGTGGACAGACTATGCAACACCATCACTAACAGGGACGTTGCTAGAGCGCCCCTGGTGGACAGACTATGCAACACCATCACTAACAGGGACATTGTAGAGCGTCCTCTGGTGGACAGACTATGCAACATCAACGCTCATAACATTGACTCTTTAGATTTTTTCATTTATCAGAATCATTTAATTGTCATTATAAATGATTCTGATGAATAAATATATAAAAAGAAAAATCAGCCATTATAAATGCTGATACTGATATATCTGGAAATGCCTTTCATATGGGCCGATAATATCGCCTCGCTGATATATCGGTCGGGTTCTAACTCAAGCCGACGGTTAGGGTTAACATTTATGATTTGTGATATTGAATGGAGCGGGTTTGTAGTTCTATGGCACCAGAGGTCGATGGCCGCTGCTCACCTGCCAAATGAACCGCACCAGCGGGCAAACCAACTCTAGCTCGATTCACCCAAACTAAGTAGGAGGGGTGTTAGTGTGGGGGCTGTTTCAGTGGCAAAAAGTTCTGGCAAGAAACTACTCAAAACTGATGAATAATGAATGGAAAACACGGATTCTTAAAGTCTTTAGGCTACTCGCAGATGAACTCTCCCGCTTTAAATCTGATTACTACTTTGTTTTCTACAAATATAACTAATGAGAAAAACGTGAACATCTCTCCCTTTCAGCAAGATTTACTGCATTTGACAACAGCTTGGCTCGGTTTCTCTCCAGTGACGTTGCTACCCCCCCCACTCTTTGCTTCATTTCTCTTTCCTTCCTTTAGTACTCTCCTCTCATCCCTCCCCTCTCTCTCTCATCTTTTTCACCTTGCCCCGAGTATCACCAGGATAAAAATAAATCAAATAAGTTAGCTTGGCTCCTGTGGGTTGTGTTCTTTGTGTGTGTGTTTTTTGTGTGTGTGTTTTGGGTGTGTGTGTATCTTCAGATGTGCTTCTCGCTGACACCCAGGCCCACAGGCACATCGAGTCTAACCTTTGGACCTGACATCTGAATCGCGATCAAGTGACAGACCTGGAGCGCTATGAGACAAACTGTGGTCATGTCTGGCTTGTCACAACTTCTGAGAGCATGACTCGGGGGAAAGCAAAGCAAAAAAGTAGATGTTTGCAGTCAGAGTCCACTGTCTACAAAACAGTTTGGGCTTTCATTTGAGAAACATTAAAAGAACAGCCAGTGAATGTTATAATAATCTACAGAGTTGATAATACAATATTACAGGAAGGCGAGGGCCGAGGTTGATGCAGGGGGCACATTACTGGGCGGAGGGGTTCCTTCCCCATACAATATAACACTAAAGGAAATACTTATTCTCTAGTATTGTTCAAAACTTTCTGCATATTCAAAACGTCACTTTTTTCAATGTTGGTTACTTTTTGGTCAATAAACCTCATTTATAGGAAATTATACCTAATTTTCGAAAGTTAGAAAAGCAGAAATTAGAATTATTGAGACTAAAATTAAAGGAATGGATGTTGATGATAATCAGACTGGAATATGTCAACTTTTACTCAATACTATTTCAAAAAACACTTCCATTTTTTTTACAATGCTATAAATTGAATAAGACGCCTCAAAATTAATGAAAGTAGAGATTTGTATTTGGCAAAGAGCGTTGGGTGGAATCAATCATGTTATTTTGGGGAATTATAAACATTAATATAGGAAAACGGGTCAATTTGACCCGAGGACAACATGAGGGTTAAACTAGCCAACAACATAACAGCCTACAAGTCAAGCTGTAATAATTAGACCATCAAACACACAACTGTTGTGTTCCAGTTTCTAAAATGGGATTTTTCTGCATTGACTACATTTACTTTTTAATACATTTTCTGATGATACTTAAGTAACATTTTCAAAGCAGGAAGTTTACTCATACAGTAAGAGTATTTTTACAGTGTGGTACTACTTCAGTAAAGGATCTAAATACTTCTACTACTGATTGTGGGGTCACATCTAATTTCTCGGATTAGACACCTAATAAACCAGCGAGTTGTGATGCAACTGCTGCGAGACAAGGAGATTCATTGACCTCTTTGAGCCCTCCAGCTCCAACCTGCCTGTCTGCTGCAGTTTGTCTGAAAATAACTGATGCGCTCCTTTTTACTCGGCTGCCAGGCAGCTGCTCCTCGGGTAGAAAGGTAGAGTCTGGAAGAGAGAGATGAAGAAAGGAGGACAGGAGGACGTGATCACACAGTTAACCTCTTCCAGGACGCCGGTTCTGGCAGGCGGCTCATGAAAGTCATATTGCGTGGTGATTTCTTTCTGCTCTCTGATTGATCTGATGTTCACTTGGATTGCGCTGAGAGATCCTAACGTGACAAAACTCCATGTACACAGTCGGTGACGATCACGCACTGTGACATTTTTACAGCTTGAAAGCGTGCAGATGTTGTCAAGAGGCAGCCGCAAAGAGCGTTGAGTCTTGACGCTTCAATTAAGCTTCGAGGCTGTTTTCACACCGCTGTTAAAAGTTTCCCTGTTCTGACCTTAATGGCCCTGACACGCCATCAACGTGAAAGCCATCGGGCACCAGCGTGCGCCTGCAGTTTTTGCGGTGTGTCTGGCAACCGTCGGCTCTTAGTCGACTCTTATCCACAACAGTTTGACTGATTTTAACATGTTGAATCAGCTAAAAGCTCTCAGATCGACAAAATCAGAGCACAACACAGCATAATTTTGGAGAGGTTTTACTTTTAACCTTTATGTTGTCCTCTGGTCAAATTTGAAACTTTTTTCAAAGTTTCTTTATCAGAAATATGGCTCTTTTTCAACCAAATCTCCCAATGATGACATGGATTGTTCCATACAACAATTAATGATCACTAATTTCATGGTCTACCCAGGTAAAAATCTGTGATCATCCATAAATCATCCTGTGAGATCAATAAACTGCCTTCAAGTGCGGTCGGAAACGTTGAAATCTTTAACCAATCTGATGGAAAACATTAATTGTGAAATAAAGAGTTTATTGGGGCTACATAGGGAGGTTAACACTCGTATAGTCTTCCAAATGTACTTGTTGTCCTCCAGGTTGCCTGTTTATAAACCATGAATTATCTTATTACTTACGACCCATTGCTGTGGCCCATTTTCTCAGCCAACTTCATAAGTTACCACAAGTAATTATGCCTAATTTTTGGAGTAAAACAAGCAGAAATTATACATTATTTTGACTATGTTTATGGGTTATCAAAGATAATAAATAAATATAGGAAATACATACCCATAGTGCTTTATTTTTTCGAAGCGGGGTCTGTGAGGCCGAAGTTGCAGCATCTCCTTCCATTTCACTAAACATGCAGGAGCCAACTTCATACACCTGTCAGGGGAATACAGGGTGCTCCAGAGATGGCGGAGTGGGGGTCTGAGGGTTCAGGAGACGTGAGTCAGGGCCTCCCAGAGCATCTGCTGAACCACAGCTCATATGTTGTCGTGCAGCTGAAGACAGAGAGGAGAACATGGCACTAACAGTGCCAGGTTAGGGCTTCACTGTCCACTCAGGTCACACATGCTGAAACGCTTGCCATGGCGCTCCGGTGAGGCACGGCGGAGGAATGTGTCCGCCAAATGGCTTCTGTCCCTGCAACAAACTTATTTACATTTAGGAAACAAAACTCCAGCAGATTGGAGCCTCATTTCCAAAAACACGAGAGAGAAAAGAGAGAGACATTAGATTAGACCTTTATTGATCCCAAATTAGGAAATTTCAAAAGAAGTGAGAAATAAAGCAATATTTCCATTTGAAAATGAATTTAAATGACTAGAATTATCCCAATACAGAAACACTGTTATTTTTTTGAGTTTTTAAACAGCTAAATATATTACTGAGTTTCTACTAAGACGATTCACAGCAGACTGTTAAGGTCTATGATTAAAAAATGCAGCTCTATCTACTCCTTATACTTTTGCCTTTTTTTAAAGAAAAGAACCAAATATGTTATAGTCGTTGAACCTTAAGGCTGATTATTCAACCAGCAGAGTTTCATGTCCATCCAAGACTGGTTTGGCATTGCCAGACCTATCTCCTCTATCCAAATGTCCTTCAAACTTGCCATTGCCAGCGTGTAGATTACTAAGGCTGTTATTTCCTATTTTGAGAACAGCAACACGCAGAGAGCTGGTTGCCAGGACAGATGAATACATGAATAGTGTGAGAGAGGGGGAATGGCATACAGCAAATGACCACAGGTTGGAGTCGGACCTCTATAGATGTGCAGCTGCTCTACCAACTGAGCTCACCCGGCCATGAATTCAGGATTTTTAAGTTGGGTGGCACAAGAGGGACCAAGAATCAGTCCGGGGGCCAAAGGGGAGACATTTAATCAGAATACAGCATAGAAAATCTGCTTAAAATTTTAACCCTCCTGTTGTCCTTGGGTCAAATTTGACCCCTTTAAAAAATGTCTATATCTGAAATATGGGTTTCTTTTAACCAAAATGACCACAAAAATGGATTGGATTCCTTACAACGCTCTTTGCAAATACAAATGATCACTTTCATTCCTGACTGAACTCATCTGCGTTCCTCTGATCTTAATTTTTAGTCAAATGATTCATACTTTCTGCTTTTTTAACTCAAATATTAGGTATAATTCTATATAAAGGAGGGTTATTGACCATGGATTCCCAAAACTACTGTAAAACTAGTGGTAGTGAGGTGGTGTTAGAGAAAATTACAAAACTAAGTCTGAAAAAGGGACAAAAATGTCAAATTTTTGTCCGTTTTCGACTCCCTGGAGGACAACAAGGGTAAAGGTTGGTGCCACCCTGTACTCCCCTTCTAGCCCCAACCTCCTGGTGCAGGGGCCGCAATGCTTCAGCAACTTCGTTATCTGACATTTCTTCAGTGAAGAATTTAAAATTAATACTGTTTATTGATCCCAAGTGGGGAAATTACAATTTAATGTTGCTTTTTGAGCAATAGAGTATTGCTTGGACAAACTACAATGGCATAAACGGGATGTTCCCCTAAAATATAATATCATCATCTAGATACTTTTACATATGTATTTTTCTACTATTCCACTTTGACCAGAGTAATGCAGTGTTCAGAATGACATTAGCACTGTTTTGTCTCACCCCAAATTCACACACCCCAAATATGTGTGTGTTCAAAAAATAAACTTTTTATCTTTCAGTGGGTGAGTAGCAGATCCTCCGTTAAGCTGCTAAAAATGATTTCCAGACTGAAGCATTAAAAGAAAAAAACATCCTAAACTCTGACACAGACAGTATATTCATTTCAAGGTTGGTATAATCTTTGGATCAATCCACTTAAGCTTCCCCAAAGCCCCTGTGTCACCATGGACTCGGTAATGATAGGACTGGATCTTCCTTCTTCGTCCCACGCAGAGGCCACGTCTATTTGTCTAACGTCGGTGTGTTTGTACAGTATGTGTTTGAGCTTGTGCAACACAAAGTGGTTTAATACATTTTTCAACAAAAGACGCTTGTGTCTGTGCAACATGACAATATCTCGAGTGTGTGTGTGTGTGTGTGTGTGTGTGAGAGTGTGTGAGTGAGTGAATGTTTTGTGTTTTAATATCTCACCTGTGCAATTCTCTTTTTTCCATTTTTTGAAAATTACAGACATACTGTAACTAACCAAGGTAACTAAAAGCTAAAAGAGGAGGGAAAGTGTGTGTGTGTGTGTGTGTGTGTGTGTGTGTGTCCTACCTCTGTTTTGCTGTATAATGTCTCCCCCTGCAGCTACATTGTCCTAATGCAGGACATTAGTCAGTCCTTAGTTTTTCAATTTCAGAGTTGTGCTCTGTGTGTGTGTGTGTGTGTGTGTGTGTGTGGCATTAATGTTTTTGTGGCTCTCTCTATTTAAAAAAGAAGAATCTGATTATGGAAACAGAATGAGATGTCTCCCGTCTCTCCTTTAATGGCGCCATCAAAGTGCCCTTGAACGAGTTGCTTAAACTCTAATGGAGCTGCAGCAGTGAAGCCTGTGGATGTATGTGTGAATGTATATAATGCATGTAATATATGTATCCCCCCGCCCCCCATTTGCCCTCACATCTGCTCCACGTTGCTAATGCAATGAGTCATGCAGAAGAAATGAGAGCAGAATGCGTCAGAACTTGAAGCTTTTCTTCCTTTAGATTGATCAGCCCTTGAAGACCAGGGTTGCGTTCAAAATCCCATACTCTGCATTACCTACTTGATATGTACATATGGCCGTTCAGGGGTACTTTCTAACCTAGCTCTGGGGAGTCATTCCCGGAGTCCTCATGTTCTTTTCCCCCAGCATATTTCCTCGGATCAGGAGGCTCCAAAATCAAGGTTGCAGCTGTCGCCATGGTCCCGCTTACACGCTTCTGCGATGCCATGTTCCTCCTGCTACACTCTGCTATGCCGACTACAAAGGACTACTAACAACTACAATTTTTTTTTTGGGATTGTAATTGCCACTTTTCATTCTAACCCCCAACCGGCCGTCAGACACCGCCTACCAAGAGCCTGGGTCTGACCGGGGTTTTCTGCCTAAAAAGGAAGTTTTCCTCGCCACTGTCGTACTGTTGCTTGCTCTGGAGGACACTGTTGGGTCCTTGTGAATTCTAGTGTGGTCTACTCTATCTGTAAAGTGTCTTGAGATAACTCTTGTTGTGAATTGATACTATAAATAAATTGAAATTGAATTGAATTGAATTTTGTGCAAATAAACAGTAGTGTGTATCTTTTCGGACGCGCTAATGGTACGTGTCCATATACGCATTGTTTTCACAGCAGGGATCGGCGTGCCTCTCCCGCATTGCACGCTAGTGGTGGTCTAGCCACTACCTGTTGTCAGTTTATCTTCACTGACCACAAACAAGCAAAGAAAACAAGGACTTGATGCCCCGCTTCTCCAAAGTCCCTAGTCTGGCTCTCACCGACCAAGCCAAGCTCAATAGAGTTGAGATTGAGCGTTGGTGTGGGGAGTCTCCTGGATTTTCTGCATAAGAGGCGTGATTAACGAGCATGGTTCAAATGACTCTGTATGCGCAATTGGGGTGGTCCTTCAACCAATCAGACCAACGAACTGGGTGACGACGGCGACAGTGGCATCAACGGGTTGCTGCGTTAGGGTGGCCGCCATGTTGAATGTACACAAGAAGCTGCTTGGTCACTTCTTGTGTTAAACCCGCCAGTAGCGCGCCAGGTAGGTAAGCCAGTTTGTGATTGGTTCCCGCAAAATTACTGAATTACTGAAGCAGGAGTGCAGGGCTCCAGACTGAGCTGCAGGGCAAAATCAAATTGCCGGCAGAGTGGGCGGGGTTTACCCAGTGTACAAAGTTCCAGCAACGCTACCAGAATGTATTACGCGACTGCTCCCATAGTAATGAATGAAAAGCGTGGAAATGACGCTGACAATGGACACATAGCATGAGCTGTAATTTTCAACGTCACTTCTTGAGAGGTCAATTGATCACCTCACCGTGAGCAGGACAGTTTTAAACATGCAGTAAATGTTAAGTTAAGTTACGGCAATTAAACTGCTTAGTTAGGGTTAGTTTAGTCTATATCCTCGATGTTCCACTTCCGGGATTGCACTGTTGCCAATGGAAATTTAGCCGGATTTTACTCATTAAGGCTGGATATCCGTTATCCGTTCCTGTGTGTTGCCATTCTAAACTCTGGTGGGTTTATGAGGACTATGGTTACCTGGTCCTCAGGTCTCTGCAGGGTAAATCCAGACAGCTAGCTAGACTATCTGTCCAATCTGAGGACTATGGTTACCTGGTCCTCAGATCTCTGCAAGTAAATCCAGACAGCTAGCTAGACTATCTGTCCAATCTGAGGACTATGGTTACCTGGTCCTCAGATCTCTGCAGAGATAAATCCAGACAGCTAGCTAGACTATCTGTCCAATCTGAGTTTTCTGCTGCACGACTAAAACAACTTTTGAATGTACACATGTTCCACCAAAACAAGTTCTTTCCAAAGACTATTTTGCCGAGGCACCGTGACTCCGTCGGTGCTGCTAAGCACCGCCCAAGATGATTGTGATTGGTTTAAAAAAAATCCCAATAAACCAGACCATGTTACTCTCCCATCCCTAGAATGTAAATTGACTGTTCTTATAAAGTGCATTTCTAGTCTTAACGACTACTCAAAGCGCTTTTACATAGTCCAGGAACCACACAACCCCACACACACACACACACACACACACCCCACCCCCCCACCCACCCACCCACCCACCCACACCCACAGGGTTAAGCATCTTGCCCAAGGACACTTCGACATGGGACTGCAAGGCCAGAGATCGACTGCCAACCTTCCGATTGGCAGGCTCCCCTCTACCACTGAGCCACAGCTGTCCAATGAAGGCTGTCCAACCTTCTTCCACAGTGCTGTGGAGTAAGGTCACTTTTTCTGCCTCTGACAACAAGTTGCAATTTCTGTTGTCCCAACTTGATTACCCTCTTTCAGTCCTCTCCAGATGGCATTAGTATTGACAGAAGAGCTCAGCCAATTAGCATTATCATTTTAACTTCAGGACTGCAAGAGTTTATAAAACAGCTCTCCACGGGAGGCTGGTAATTTGATTTAGCCTGCGGACAAAGTCAAATGCATCCACATCACTAATTTCATTTTGTCATCTGGACAGTAAAATGATTCAGTGGAGGACAGCGGGAGGGATAAATGTGCTTGTGCAAACCAACATAGTGGAGGAAATATGAATGACTTTTATAGGGCTTTATGTCTATGGTTATTAATATTAATGTTTTTTAAGTGAGAAGACTGTATGAGACATGCAATTATACAGCCAAAAAGACATATTTGACTTTGTTATTTGACAATACATACATACAATAAACTATACATGTCTGGCCCGGGATGGTATACTAATTTTCCATCAAAATGAAACAGGAAGTGGCAGAACAAACAGAACTAATGAAAGAAATGGCAAACTTGACCACAGGAGGGAGACATGACAATATGTTAATTTACGTTGCGTATTGTTCAGTTATTATTGGTCTTTTTTATTTTTAAATGTTCAAAATAAAAAGTACATTCTACCTATACCTTTCTTGGTTTAAAATAAAGACCAAACATAAGAGGAAACAGTTTAACTAGGCTGTCCTGGCACCTCGTCCTCAAAATGTCCTCTTCTCTCATCTGCCAGAGGTGTGGAGGTGTTAATGTCCTGTCGGTCCTCAGAGGAAGAGGATATGGTCACGCTGGCTTTAAGCCAGGGGCATGAGTGTGTGTGTGTGTGTCTGTGTGTGTGTGTGTGTGTCTGTGTGTGTATTCATCATTTATGTCCTTGTTAGTGTCCGTTAATCACGATGTCTCTATCATGAATCATTCTTTTATGAGTATTCAAGCAAACATCCCTGTAAACTCTAAATGAGAGAGTGTGTGTGTGTTGCTCAGTGTGCTTGTTTCTGATTATTATGCTCTATTATCCATCTCTATACTTTAGAAGACCAATGTTGTCACAAGGACAGGACAATAGCAAAATGATGCCGCACCACATTTGCTGAAAGGTTAAATTAAGGTTGAGTTTATTGTTCAAATTAGCGTTAGAATTAAGATAGAGGGCGATCTGGTAGAGCGTGCACCCAACGTACAAAGGCTCAGTCGCACCGGCTGCAGGTTCTACTCCGATTTGCGGCCCTATGCCCCCCCTCTAGCCCATCTTCAGATGTCCTATATAATAAAGGCCTAAAATGCTCCCCCGAAAAAGAATTGTGTTGAAGAACATGTTGGTTTAGACTTCTATTTTATGATTTTAGGTGGAATTTGTATTTTGGTTTGTTTGGGTTTATCTGACCGAGTTATACAATGAATGTAAGGGCCTCATGAATACAGAAAATACATGTATGCAGTGTGTGTGTGTGTGTGTGTGTGTGTGTGTGTGTGTGTGTGTGTGTGTGTGTGTGTGTTGGCCCACCTCCTCCACCTTGTCAGGTCTTGCCCACTCGCCAGTCCTAACAGAACAGCTGGCAGCCGCATCAGCACAACAACACAGGAACACCAAAATCACGTTGGAGCACACCATCATGTCGGAGAGCCTGATTCACAAATCTGACTGCAGGCAAAAGGGAGGGAGAGGGAGAGGGAGAGAGGGAGAGAATTTTAAATATATTCACAGTATTGAATCGGCTGGCAAAGCCTTAGATGAAAAGAGTTTTAATACACTGGTAGTGGTATTAGCAACAAGAGAGAAAACAGAGTTAGCTTCAATCGTTATTGTAGCTTTGGTTTCATTCACACATAAAGGCTTTTCCTTTTTGCCTTGTTTTTAAAGCTATAGTGCATATGTTGTTAGTATTAATGAATGGCCGTTACATTCAAGCCGTTGTTTGAAAAGCTCAATGATCATTTGAAAATGTAACGTGACAATGAAAAAAGTTAAAAGATTAACAAATTTTGAGGCTTTGCACCTTTTGACATTGGAAATTTAACTTTTCAATTTCCTATTTAGCATTTTTACATCTTTTCCACTGTTCATTCCTAGTAGTGTAGTACAATAATACACTTTTGAATCTCTTATAATTTTCTCCTTGGACTTTTAAATTTGAATTATGAATAAAAAACATCCTCCATGAACCAATGCTTCTTGTCTTTCCTGAGTGCCGCTCTCTCTCCGGCACTGCTCAACTTGTTGTTTTTGATTTTCTCCTTTAAAAAAAAAAAAATGTACAATGTAAAATTTCACAAAGCTGGAAAAAGAAAAGATGTATTTGCTCTCTGTTGTTGTTTATTCAGGGTACTGTGTCACCTTGGAGAGACCATGTTGGTGTCTTGCTCTCATCGCACACCTAAAGACTCCGTGCCAGCTGGTGCCGACAGATTTGAGGAATGAAAGGGTGAAGTGTCGCAGGCAGACCTCCGCCTCGTTTATTGAGAGCAGATGGCAAAGACACGATAAGAATTTGTTCTCCAGCCTCTGCTACGGTGTTACTGTTTTAACAAACATTCAAATCCTTGCTGTTGCTGTGTTTTGTTTGTTCTTGCAAGAGGTAGGAAGGTAGGAAACGCCATTGGATGCAGGTGACCTGTAGAGATAGAAAGAGAGCTGTGTGATTTTAACACTTTCAGTCACTTGGGACCAACCGTGGTTAACACACAGGGACTAATTAGTTGTAGGAAAGTCGGTCTCTCATGTACTTACAACACTTCTCTACAGGGCAAGGCGGCTCTCTATTAAGACGTGTGTGTGTGTGTGTGTGTGTGTGTGTGTGTGTGTGTGTGTGTGTGTGTGTGTGTGTGTGTGTGTGTGTGTGTGTGTGTGTGTGTGTGTGTGTGTGTGTGTGTGTGTGTGTGTGAGTGAGTGAGAGATAGAGCTGCACCAGCATTATTATTATTACCACTTATCATCACCCTGGGTTTAAACTTTTAGCACTTAATGAAACTTTGCTAGAGCTGCGGAACCATTCTGCACTTTTATTTTTAAACTTTTTTGGTTTTTAATCATCCATTTTAATGCCGTTTTTATATCCGCTCAAAGGCAGAGTGGGAAGGAAAACCGGTCCAGGACCATAGACTCGGACCGGCCCATTCAAATCCACCTGGAGCCACATCACCCAACACATTCTCACTCCCAACCCGTTAAATACTGACACGTTCAGACTCCTTGGCATCACGTTTTAACACTCTGGGTTCCCCAGTTGGAGTCATTTCTGTGCAGGTTAGGGTTTGGTTTAGGCATCAACACTATGTGGGTAGGTTTAGGAAAAGATGGTGGTTTGGTTAAAATAAGTTACTAATGTAAATTACATAAGTGATGTTAGTTAAGTACGATAAAATGTGGAAGGTAAAATTAGTCAACGTTGACTTTTGGTTCATTCGAGACATGTACAACGTGCTTGGTCAGGACCCCTTGGTGTCATTTTTCAACATAAAACCACTTTGTAAGGGTTAGGAAAATATCGTGGGTGGGGTTAAAGTATGTACGTTTGAAGTGTTTCAGCTTAATTTACCTTAACTGAACATCTTTGGAGTCCTTGGAATGGTTATATGACTTTTTTCGAGTTGAATGGTGGTCGTTTTGCTCCCCCACCCCCCCCAACGCCTGTGAGCTGAAAAACTGGAAGTATACTTACTTTTATGGTATAAGCACAAATATTCAGGGAAAATGACCAAAACAACGCAGAAATGGGGACTTGAGTTTAAGACTCAGACTAGAGTTTAAGACACAGGGACTTCAAACTTGACTTGAGACTCAAAAACAAGAGTAAACCAAAATAAATAAATTAAAAAAAACAGAAAAGGCAGCAACACCATTATAAGAAATACATAAACTTACTATGTAACTTACAAGTAGTAGTAGTCTAAAAATCTGATTTCTAAAATGATAAGTCCTAAAATGCTTTTGAATATGGTCACTGCTCGTGTTGTCTTCTCGTCAAAATTGAAAATCAACTTTTATTGACGCTTTTTAAATCGATTTTTTTTTCTTACGTTTTTGTCCCTTTCTTCAACACTTTTGCCGTTTTTTTCACTATTTTTGACGTTTTCAACACTACTTAACACTTACTTATTAACTTTAGTTTTACAGTTATTTTTGGAATTTATGGTCAATAAACCTCATTTTTAGGAAATTATACCTAATGTTTGAGTTAGAAAAGCAGAAATTAGGAATTATTTAGACTACAATTAAAGGAATGGATGTTGATGATAATCACAGACTGGAATAGGTTAACTTTTACTCAATACCACTTCAATTTTTTTTTCAAATACTATAAAATTGAATAAGACGCCCCAGAATTAATGAAAGTAGAGAATTGTAGCTACTTGCCAAAGAGCGTTGTATGGAATCAATCATGTTATTTTGGGTAGTTTAAAAGAAGACTGATATAGGAAAACGGGTCAATTTGACCCGAGGACAACATGAGGGTTAATCTGATCTCACCAAAAAGAGTGCAACATTTTACAGAGTAGAAATCAACCATAAATCACCAATCAGGTCTGGTCTGCGGCCGCGTACCTGAGGCTTAGTGAGTCATCTGCGAGCAGATTAGACAGCCGTCCATCACTCGGCAAGGAGGGCAAACAGCCTGGGATTCACTCTTTAAGGCTCGCTCTCAAAGGTCACAGAGTTTGCTGATGTGATTGCACTGACAGGCCCTCCGTTTCACACATGATGTCACCCTCCTCTTCTTATTTGTCTTCTGCTGCTGCCGTCCATCAACTCGCTGCATCAGAGACTCGGCCGCTGGCGTGTGAAGACTCAATCAACTTTATGAATTGCTATTTTCTTCCATAAGGTCCGTTTTGGGTCACGCACCTTCTTTATTATGCCTACCATACTCTTGATGACTCTGAAAAGATTAAAGACAATCTTCCATAATGTCACTGAGTTTTTTAGTCACTGGAATATTTTGCAATGACCAGGGATATTGCAGATTCACAATTTGCAAGACTAGATTGTGGACCTGAGAGGCTCATTGACAAGCAAAAACGGCACCTCTGAGTCATAGTTTAATGATTTAATAACCATAAAAGACAGAAACTTACCGACTGTTGCAGCTAAAAGCTAACTAGCTAGCAGTGACGGAGGTCTCTTCCGGGTCTTTCTAGCCTCTACAGGTGATTTTCTACAATGAACTGTAAAAATGACCTTAGGTCTCAGCTTTAATGGACACGGCACTCCTGGATGAATCAGCAGTACAAAAGATGGACAACTGTTAGAAAATATCTGGTTCTTTGATAAATAAATAAAAATCTGTTGAATATAAGCCAACCTGTGGACATGACAACTGAAGCAGAGACGTCAAATATGACGCCTTACTTTCAGAAAGAAAATGCAGTAGATGTTTTTTTTTTTAAACACCAGGCATTTTCCCTGGTCTTATAGTAGCTAAAGTATGACTGTGCAGAATGAAGGAGGACCTAAAAGCAGAGCAAGAGCAGGAGGGAGCTTCAAAAAAAGGCTTTATTGGCTCAAACACCGAAATAAATAACAACTCAAGAAGCGCAGGGATAAAAAAGAAGATCAAAAAGCAAAAAAAAAATAAACCAAGGACAAAAACATCAAATGGGAAAACCACTCAGGGACAACTCACAGGGACGGGACAACACCAACAGGACAAAAGGATCTGACAAGAGACGAGGGAAGCACAGACATTAAATACACAAGGTAACGAGGTAATGAGGTAACAAGGTAACGAGGTAATGAGGTAACGAGGTAATGAGGTAACAAGGTAACGAGGTAACGAGGTAATGAGGCAGGTAACAAGGTAATGAGGTAATGAGGTAACAAGGTAATGAGGTAACAAGGTAACGATGGTCATGAGGTAACGAGGTAATGAGGTAACAAGGTAACGAGGTAATGAGGTAACAAGGTAACGAGGTAATGCGGTAATGAGGTAATGAGGTAACGAGAGGCAGGTGACAAGAGGGCAAGGAAGCAGGTGGAAAACATCAGGTAATCACAAGAGCGGGAAGACTAAAAGACAGAAGTAAACAAAAAAGACTTCAAAAATAAAACAGGAAAGACAGAACAAGACAAAAAACCAGACTTCAAAATAAAAACAGGAAACAGAACACACACTCAGGGGAACACAGGACAGGACCAACAACACAAGACCGGGAGAAAAGATACAAACACAAGACAGGATTAAAAAAACAACAAAAAAAAAAGAGGAAAAAAATCCATCCATCCGAACCACAACAAGAAGTATAGTGTTACTACTACTAGTCTGGCAGCGAGCCAACATGCATAATTTGACTCATTTATTTACTGTAACAATTTACTCTTGTGCTTTTCCTACTATAATATATAAAATGTCTTCTGGCTTTTGAAAAGTAAACAAAACATGAAGGAATATCGCAGCATAACTTTTATTATTTTTGTTTATTTTATGAGTGCATGACAGTGACTATATTAATTCGGTCCAACTGTACTGTTTAACCCTCGTGTTGTCCTCGGGTCAAATTGACCCGTTTCAAAAAGTGTTTTATATCAGAAATATGGATTTCTTTCAACCAAATTGCCCAAAAATAACATGGATGATTCCATATAGCATTCCTCAGGTGACATTAATGATTACTTTCATTGATTTTTATGGGCTGTTTTATTTCATCTTATAGCATTTGAATTATTTTTTTTTTGTCATGGTTTCAAAACAGTATCCGCACTAAACTTTGACATATACCCATCTGAGATCCTATGAAGTCAAAATAATTCATAATTTCTGCTTTTTTTAGACTAAAAACAAATGTATAATTTGATATAAATGAGGTTTGTTGACCTTGAATTCCAAGAATAAGAGTAAAACCTGTTATTAAACTCAGGTTTTTTAAAAAGTGCCATAAGCTGGAAAAGGTGACAAATAAATCAGAAAAAGAGACAAAAACATCAGAAAATCACAACAAATATTATATTTTCAATTTTGACCAGGAAGGACAAGTTCTTGGTTAACAGGAAGACAACGCAAGGGTTAACTAATAGTGAACAAGTAACTACACACAGTCTAAAATATCAGTCTTATACTTTATTGTGCATACTAATGTGTCTATGCAAGTATGTAGTACAAGTAGATAGATAGATAGATAGATAGATAGATAGATAGATAGATAGATAGATAGATAGATAGATAGATAGATAGATAGATAGAGAGAGAGAGAGGTAGATAGGTAGAGAGATAGATAGATATTGATCCTAATAAAATGGGAAATTATGGTGTTAGAGCAGAACAATCAGCCACACAGCACAGAATATAAATATAAATGAAATACCACGATGCATACAATATACATAAAATAATAATAATAATAATAATAATAGGAATAAAAATATAAGAACACATATTTGAAGTATAAGTACTAAGTACTTGAGTAAATGTACTTATTACATTTCATCACCGCCATAACTGACATGTGGGTAACATTTCGTGATATAACACTCACAGGGGCCATTTTTCTGGATTGGGTACTATTACTTTTAATACTTAAAGTAGGCCTACACTAGGCTAATGTTTTACTTTTTACTTAAAATAAATATATACTGTATATACAATATATATACACAGCATATTATAGGGGCGGCAGTAGCTCAGTCCGTAGTGAGTTGGGTGGGGACCGGAGGGTCGGTTCGGGTCAAGTCCCCATACGGACCAAAGTTTGGTGATGGACTGGTAGCTGGAGAGGTGCCAGTTCACCTCCTGGGCACTGCCAAGGTGCTCTTGAGCAAGGCACCAAACCCCCCCCCACCTGCTCGGGGTGCCTTTCCCCCACCACCACTCTGACATCTCTCCATTAGCATGTATAGGTACTGAGCATGTGTGTGTGTGTAGTTCAGGCCTGTGTGTAACAACAACAGAGTGTAAATTGTAATTTCCCCTTGTGGGATTAATAAAGTATACATTATTGTTATTATTCATGAGCAAGAATGATTCAGGCGAACATTCATCGGAACACAGAGTTCTATGACGTCACAGCTGTGTTCTGACCCAGAGTTCTATGATGTCACAGTTGTGTGCTGACCCTGCAGAGTCTCTTTTCAGATTGCAGTCTAGATCCTCACAGTGAACCAAGTGTCTCTAGCCTACTAAGCTGCACATAACGAGATAACACCGACTAAACCGTAAGATCTCAAGCAGAAACGAGTGAAAGGGGAAAACCAGTGAAACCAGCTTATTCTGAAGCCTAACGCCAGACAGGTAAGTCCCGGTTGAATGCACTTTACTAAGTAGCAATACGTTAGTTTGGAGTGTACAGATAATGTAATAATGTTAAAAAGGTGATTACCTTAATAAACAATTAAAAACAGAAGAAAGAAAACATATGATGATGCATCAGCAAACAATTGTTCTGTATTTGTACTGTACTGTAATTGTTGTATTGTACTACATTTGACTAAAATTGATTTAGTTCTCAACATAGTTTTTAGTTTTCAACATAAAAATATGATCCAACAATGATTGTCTGACTGTTGTTGCACATGATTATATACGGAGGAGCCTACATTATACGGCTAATACTCTGAATGACTATCTTTGCTCTCCCAACCAGGGTTGTGATAGTCTCATGATAACATGAGACCTTAATAGGGTCCAGTTGGCCCCATTATTTATATATTTCTGACACAAATAAATTCTTTAAAAGCACAATCTTACATTTCTTTTACATATAATATTAAGTTTGACTTTTAAATAATATATTATAATAAATAATGAATGCATAAACCCTGTTGCCCGCTCACCTTGATGTATTATTGATGTAATATTTCGGTGACACTGCACTCTATGAAGCATTAGTTATGTATCAGTAAATAAAGCTTTGTTCCCAAATTATATCACATTAGTATGTTATTCATAAACACAGTTATACATGTTTGATTGGTAACTAATAAGCTCATCTATAATGTGTTAAATGATTGTATTTTCATAATGTATGATGGATTCACCATCTCTAAATGAAGTATTCCATCAATTACAAACCAGTTAATTAGGAGTTTTCATTGTTTCACAAGATCATTAAGAAAGTGTATGGTTACAAAACTATTCAGACGGACATTATGCATGTAATTACACATTTAGACATGTACTAATGGTCAGTTAGTGTGTTAATATACTGTATGTTTTATAAACACTTATTAATACTGTAATTCATGATTAATTCAGGTGGTTATACTGCCAAAGCTGTTAGATTAAGCTGTTAGTTTATTTGTGTGAACTCATCTAAAGTCAGAACTATCTTTTACTTATGAAGAATTTATGAATGAGATTCAGGGCACTTTATTAATGATCTTGTGAACTATTAACAACTTGTAAATAACTGGTTTGTAATTGATTTAATACTTAATTTAGAAATGTGAATCCATCATTCATAAAGTATGAAAGTACATTAATAAATGCATTATAGATGAGGTTATTAATAAAGAATAAATCATGTAACAGTCTTTATGAATTACATACTAATGTTTAATAACGGATAATATTAATTGATTAATAAAATATTTACCGACACTTAACTAATAGTGTTAACCCTTGTATGGTGTCGGATTGACCCATTTCAAATTTTAACAAGAAGAAAAATGGAACAAGTTAAATTTTTTCTACCTGGAAATCAACGGCCTTACCTTATTTTCTGTGATTAACATTTATTCCTGACTCAATTCAGAAAATTATTCTGGATATGACACTTATGTTGTTTCCATGGTAGATTTTTAGATATTTTTAACATGAATGTTAAATGACAAAAAACGAACCCCATTTCCATTTTTAATTGTGTTCAAGTAGACACGTTATGTTACATGGACAATATTTGTTAATAGATTCTGAAGTAAAATTTTGTTTCAGAATTGTTTTTAAAACCCCAATAAGTCCCGGTCAGTTTGACCCAAGAAATACGAGAGGGTCCCCCAAGTGAAGACACAACACAAGGCTTTTTACAATATGTCTTTTTTGGCACTGCTTACATTTTTTTTTTTTCTCCATCAGAATACAACTTCAAGTACCATGGACAAAGAAACAGAGGACATGGAAGAGTTCACCCACATCCTCGTGTCCAAGGTTGTCGAACAGGCTGCTGCCAACCTCGACGAGCTGAAGCAGTCGATCTGCCACTGGCAAGCAGGGGAACGCATCACGTCTGAGAATGACAAAAACAAATCCTCTGCTGGTTGTGTCACCCAACAGAAGGTGCAGCAACACCTGGATAGGTTTTTTACTAAGGGCGGCGTTTTCTGAACATAATGGGGACATTCTACAGGACAAAGAGGTCACCCGCCCAGCACTTTTCCAACCATGTTCAAACAAAAAATTATGTTGCACTCCTCTTCTTGGACATCGTGCCAAAGCTGTCCATATCCAGAGAGCCTGGCGAAAGAGGCAAAAGCATTAAAATGTTCATCTCCCAAGTGGTCGCAACGATCATCATCAGCAGTCCATTGAGGCACTGAGGAAACTTCCCATCACTGATTCTGCCAGCAAAACCGAGCAACCAGCTGGAAAGTCACTTTTCATAAAGCTACAGTCAGTTTTTGGAAAAGACGTTTTGACAGGACAAAAGTCGAGAGAAAGTCGAACCGGTTTCAGCACAACATGTACACCAGGCCAGCCAGGACAGTGCAGCGTCTTCCAGACAAGACCCGGAGATCCACCCGCTTGAAGCTGGTTGAGAAAGAAAGGACTCTGTAGAGATGGAGATGAGGAATCTCCCATCTCCAGCCTCTAGCAGCTCATTTCCATCATCCAATCAGGTAGATGATGACGCTCAGCCAGAGAGCCTTCCCGTATTGGTCGAAACTGCAACATTTTTTCCAAAATGAGCTGAGAAGTTGGAAATCCACAGACTCTTTGTGATGGGGTTCTGACGGGCGGCTGCAGACACTGAGAGGAAGGTATCTACCCCCCCTGACTCTGCAGACAGCTGCTGGTCAGGTCTTTCAGAAACCTCCAGTTGTACTTCCATGGCCCAGACAGTTCAAGCCTTGCATATTGAAGGCCAGGAAGAATATGAAAAGACTGAGACTGGTGGACAGACTACAGAAAGTCCTCAAAATCAAAAAGATCTCAGAGAAAGAGGCAGAAGATTTCATAGAAAACGAGGACGTCGATCCCTGAGACAGGATCAACCTTCTCTCCACCACGCCAGTGGAGAGCAGCATATCTTCTTTCTGTTTGAAAAAAACAACCCCATCCATGTTTGAGGTAGCGAACATGATTGACACCCAAGTAATTGATTGAGACAGTCATAGGGGGACACTAGAGTCCTTTGATTCTGGATGACAAAGCTGAAAGTCCAGTCAGCGAGACATTTATCCAAAACATAAGGACAGCATGGGAAACGCTTTGGTGTAAACTTAAAGCAGTGTAAGCTTCCTGACACAGTTCAGACTATCATAAGGTTCAGAAAGAGCAGGATGAAGCTCCCGCTGAGCACCAAATATCTTTTGATCTACAGCAATTATTTGCTGAACCCCTTGAAGAAACCTTCAGAGGATTGACAACGACCTGGTCATGACAATAATATTCCCCACCTACAGAAATATCCAGGAGGAGACATTCTGTATTTACACAGGAGGAAAATAAAGCAGCAAGCAGACCAGAAGTCCTGGATTCTTTCCACAATTTTAGCCATGGCCCAGACAGTTCAAGCCTGCCTATTGAAGGCCAGGAAGAATATGAAAAGACTGAGACTGTGGACAGACTACAGAAAGTCCTCAAATCAAAAGATCTTAGAAAGAGGGGCAGAAGATTTCATAGAAAACGAGGACATCTGGATCCCTGAGACAGGATCCAACCTTCAGACTCTCCACCCACGCCCAGTGGAGAGGAGCAGTATTTTCTGCTCAGAGAACAACCCCATCCATGCTTGAGGTAGTGGAACAGGATTGACAGCCAAGTAATTGAGGCAGTCATAGGATACCAGTCCTTTGATTTGGATGACAAAGCTGAAAGTCCAGTCAGCAGACATTTATTCAAAACATAAGGACAGCCATGGAAGAAACGCTTGGTGTAAAGCAGCAGCTGCAAAGCTCGACAGTTTCTGTGACTATCATAAGGTTCAGAAAGAGCAGATGAAGCTCCCACAAAGCTCCAAATGTCTTTGCATCTACAGCAATTATTTGCTGAACCCCTTGAAGTGAAACCTCAGAGACAACGACCTGGTCACATCCACTCTCCTGCAGTGAAATATCACGAGAATAGACATTCTGTATTTACACAGGAGGAAAATGAAGCAAATACAGACCAGCAGCTAGTCCTGGATTCTTCCACAATTTTAGCCATGTGGCCCAGATACATCTAAGCCTGCTTCATTGAAGGAAGAATATGAAAGACTGGAGACTGGTGGACACTACAGAAAGTCAAAGGCCAAAATCAAAAGATCTCAGAGAAAGAGGCAGAAGATTTCAGAAAAACGAAGAGACAGGATCAACCTTCAGACCTCCACCACGCCAGCGGAGAGCAGCATATCTTCTCTCATAGTTCGAGGAAACAACCTAATCCATGTTTCAGTAAAGAACATGATTGACAAGTAATTGAGAGATATAGACACTAGTCCTCGATTTGATGACAAAGCCGGAAAGTCCAGTCAGCGAGATTATCCAAAACAAGGACAGCATGGAAGAAACGCTTGTAAAGCAGCGTGAAAAAAGCCGACAGTTTATAAGTAGACTCATCATAGGTTCAGAAAAGATAGATTGTATTCCTGAGTTCAAATGCGATCTACAGCAATTATCGTTTGAACCCCTGTATGAAACCTTCAGGGAGATGACAACGACCTGGTCACACAATACATTCACTTCCAGAAATATCAGGAGAGAATAGACATTCTGTATTTGGCTACTAGAGGAAAATAATAATAAAGCAACAGACCAGCAGTTAGTCCTGATTCTTCCACAATTTTAGCCATGGATAGTCTGTAAGCCTTGCCTATTGAAGGCTGTAGGAAGAGTAGAAAAGACTGAGACTGGTGGACAGACTACAGAAAGTCGCCAAAATCAAAAGATCTCAGAGAAAGAGGTGAAGCTATAGAAAACGAAGACGCCTGGATCCTCCCTGAGACAGGATCAACCTTCAGACTCTCCACCACGCCAGTG
>CM049380.1:30396748-30456748 GCA_026937815.1 Etheostoma perlongum
CTCCATACTGGATTATCATCTTCCCTCACAGCTACTAATGACTATTTTCATTCAAATGTCTCCTTTGATTCTATTGATGTGTCAGTTATTCTCCCAAATAATAAATAAAACATTTAGTCTCTCTCTATAGAACAAAGACAGGCAGAACATCCCCACATCAGATGAAAACCAGAAAACATTGTGTTTGATGAATTAAAATGTTTCCAGAATGAAAACCTGATCCTTGCAAAACAGTATTTATTAAATATGCATTTGATGATGCTACATAGGTATGGATACTTCTTTTAGATCTAGCAAATTTATCTGTCTATGCTCTAATAATTTCAATTAAAAAAAAAAAAACTTAATGCTTAGTCTCTGAAAGAATGAGTCAAACTTTCAAATTATATATTATACATGGCAATTAAATTGATTCAATTCAATTCAATTCAATTTTATCCATATAGCGCCATATCACAACAACAGTTATCTCGTTGCGCTTTTCAGAAAAGTCTGCACCGTACTCTGGGATGTTATTTACAGAAACCCAACAGTTCCCAAAAATTAAAAAAGAATATCTCCTCAAACCATGAATGATGTGGCTGTTTCTAGAAGTGCCGTCCGTGCTCTCAGTCACTTATAATTATAGTTAACTCTCGTGTTCAAAACTGAAAATCAACACTTTTGTTGATCCTTTTTATCAATGTTTTTAACTTTTTCTTATGATTTTGTCCCTTTTTTCAACACTTTTGTTATTTTTATTATTTCAATGTTTTGTCACTTTTTTTTGACGTTTTCAACACTACGTAACACTAACTTATTAACTTTAGTTTTACAGTTATTTTTGGAATTTATGGTCAATAAACCTCATTTATAGGAAATTATACCTAATGTTTGAGTTAGAAAAGCAGAAATTAGGAATTATTGAGACTAAAATTAAAGGAATGGATGTTGATGATAATAACAGACTGGAATATGTCAACTTTTACTCAATACTATTTCAAAAACACTTCCATTTGTTTTACAATGCTATAAAATTGAATAAGACGCCCCAAAATTAATGAAAGTAGAGATTTGTACTTGGCAAAGAGCGTTGGGTGGAATCAATCATGTTATTTTGGGGAATTACAAAGAACATTGATGTAGGACAACATGAGGACAACATGAGGACAACATGAGGACAACATGAAGACAACATGAGGAGAACATGAAGACAACATGAGGACAACATGAGGACAACATGAGGACAACATTAGGACAACATGAGGACAACATGAGGACAACATGGGGACAACATGAGGACAACATGAGGGCAACATGAGGACAACATGAGGACAACATGGGGACAACATGGGGACAACATGGGGACAACATGAGGACAACATGGGGACAACATGAAGACAACATGAGGACAACATGGGGACAACATGAGGACAACATGGGGACAACATGAGGACAACATGGGGACAACATGAGGACAACATGAGGACAACATGGGGACAACAAGAGGACAATATGAGGACAACATGAAGACAACATGGGGACAACATGGGGACAACATGAGGACAACATGGGGACAACATGAGGACAACATGAGGACAACATGGGGACAACAAGAGGACAATATGAGGACAACATGAAGACAACATGGGGACAACATGAGGACAACATGAGGACAACATGGGGACAACAAGAGGACAATATGAGGACAACATGAAGACAACATGAGGACAACATGAGGACAACATGAGGACAACATAGGGTGGGGCTTGATTTGTTGGGCCCCATCTAAGCTCTACACCAAAGTAACTAATTTTACTGTTGATTTTACAGCTGTCCTTCTTAGTTTTAAGTATGACGAATTAGTTAGCAAATTATCAATTTTATATTTTAAGATTATTTTTTGAGGCATTTTTAGGCCTTAATTGACAGGACAGCTGAAGAAATGAAAGGGGAGAAGGGGGGGGAATGACATGCAGTGAAGGGCCAAAGGTCGGAGTCGAACCCTGGCCCACTGCGTCAAGGAGTAAACCTCTATATAGGGGCGCCTGCTCTACCAACGGAGATACCCGGGCACCTGATTAGGGAAGAGTTATTGCTGGAAATTCAAAAAAAGCTCATTTAGATTACATAGGTTAGGGGTGGAAGTGTGATTCTGATGGGTACCTGCTCATTCAGGCATGAAAGGGAATAAAAGAGCAGGCAAAATGGGCAAAAAAAGCAAACAGGGTTTTATAGATGCACTTTTTGGTGAAGGAGAAGCAAAGGCGCTGCTCAAGGCTCAAGAAAGAAATGGGAAGAAAATATTACAGCATGCAGAAAACCATTTATAGTAATACACTCAGGGTGTGTTCAGAGGAAACAGAAGGGAGGAGACAGCTTTAACTAGACTAAGGTTTGGCCACACAGGATTAAATAAAATGTTGTTTTTGCAAGGGAAGTGTTTAAAAGATGAATGCTCTGAATGTAAAATTACAGAGAACGTGTAAAATATGCTCAGCAGTGAGGAAAGAATAGGGAAGAGAGGATAAGATGAGAACAGATTGGGAATGGGTATAGGTTGGGTAAAAGACACAAAAAGTGGTTGTGGAATATTTGAAAGAGACAGGATTATACCATAGAATGCAGAATATTATGTTTTGTTTGTGTTGTGCAACACAGGCGAAGATGACAGTCTCTGCCTAGAGACATGAAGACACCACCCTGCAGGAAGATAACAGAAGAAGAAGGTAAGGAGAAGAAGGCGCTCAGAGGATTTTGGTGGACCGAGCCCTGACTTTATCTGTTGCTAGGGAAACTTAGTCTCTGTTTTGTGAACCCACAGCTTCGCTTACAAATAAATAGTTAAAAAAAATCATACATTGTGATTTCTGGATATTTTTTTTAGATTATGTCTCTCACAGTGGACATGCACCTACGAGGACAATTTCAGACCCCTCCATGATTTCTAAGTGGGAGAACTTGCAAAATAGCAGGGTGTTCAAATACTTATTTTCCTCACTGTATGGGCACCCGTTCTACCAGGTGATCTACCCAGGCGCCCTTGCTTTCCTTGTTTAATAAAAATATTTTTTTCTTTATAATCAAATTTACAAAGTTTTTTACTGAAGAGTTCAGACGTAGAACAAAAATGTACCTTCTTTTATACTTTCTTATCAGTGCTTCTGGTGCTGATCAGGCCTGGTGTGTGTGTGTGTGTGTGTGTGTGTGTGTGTGTGTGTGTGTGGGGCGACGTGAAATTAAAAGGATTCAGCGAGCGCTGCACAAAATGCAATGACACACATGAGGAATCGGGGGAAAGAAAGAAAAAAGCTGATGCACGAGAAAAGAATAAAAGGGTGAGACAATGCTGCTCGGCCTGAAACAAATGATGGGACACAGAGATGTTTGTGAGCCCCGGCTCTTTTTTAGGACAAATTTAACAAAATCATTCCGAGAGATTGTCACGGCGATGCCTTTGTTCTTTTTAGTTGGTCTCTCTATTGTTTAAGCGAAAAATGCTTGACATCCTTGCGTCTGCCTGTTTCCTGTCTTTATCAGTTCCAAGTTTTTCTTTCGAGCACAAACTTTCTGTCTTAGTTTTGGATTTCACAGCGTGGAGTCGGCTCTGCTCTCGTTTCTGCACAGCGGTCGGTGAACGCAGCACAGCAGGGTGATTCTGGGGGATATTTTGGGGATCTGTTAGGGCGGAGGACGCCCCAAGAGGATGTGACACGTTTGTTCCTGAGGCCTTCAAAAACAACAGCTCGCCATAAAAGAACCCAGACCTGAATTTACTGTCCACTCCGATGTCCTCCGCTGTCCCTCTACACTGACGCAGTTGTGTCCTACATGTGTTAGCACAAGGGCGTGGTGTTAACTGGGGATGGTGAAAACTTTTAAAATATAGATTTAAGCTGAACCTTTGAAATCTGTCAGTGACTCCTTGCTGTGGAGCCATCATAATCCAGATAAGACAGAACTTTGAACTGAAGGAAATCCAAATGCAATGACCTAATTTTGTATTTCCTGGGCTCATACTGAAGTCTTAAAACACACAACAGAGTGATGCCTCTCTTGCTGCCATTGGAAAGCCAATACCCCATCCTGATAGCCTGGTTGACACCAGACCCTTCTCAGTTGTAACTGACTTCATTCACAGACCGTTTCCAAAGGATTGTCACCAACGGACGCCGCTCAAATGCCTCTGGGTGCAATTGGATGGTCCTTCAACCAATCGGATCAACGATCCGGGTGACATCAGCATCAATGGGTTTCTGTGCTCCGGTGGCCGTCGAGAAGCTGCTGCTACCGTCAGTGGTTGTGATTGGTGCCTCGATTAGGAAAAATTTGGAAGTGGACGTGCAGAGAAAATCTCAAATTTGCCACATTTGTCAGGGTTTACCCAGACTATAGTTTAAACTGGCCACATTTACAAATTCACTTAAAAAAATGAGATTCTGGTCGAGCATAGAAATTATCCCAGTAATGTGAACCCTCGCTATATCGCGGTTCACCTTTCACGGTCTCGCTGCTTCACGGATTCGCATCGTGCATTGTGTTCTGCATTCTGATTGGCTAAACGGTCTCTCAGCTTCTTCTCTACCTGCGTGTCAATAATGTTGCGGTTTATACACGTACGTAAAACAGCTTGCCAAATTTAAGCTGGCAAATTCTCTAAAGCCCATAATGTCGACAAAACGTACACCGACAAAGGCACCTGCGGTCGGGCCCAACAGGCGGAGGAAGATTCAGGAAGAAGAGCAGTGAAATACACGTGAATCACTATTTTTCCTACTGTACTTTGTATTTTTTTTTTCATAATCATTTTTCATTTTCTCCCGTTCTAATCCAATGACTCTGGTCGCGATGGGGCGGTGCTGATCTCCGCAATATGAAGCCTTCAGTTCGTATTGATGATTAAAATTATTATTTTACAGTACAGTAGTTATTTGTAAAGAAATGTTTATACAGTACTTTTATTTGTTAAACAAATGCTTGGGCCTGTACAAAGGTTTTGTTGTTCTTTGGTTTCAATGTATTATGGAGTATTTCATCGTATAATAACTGTAAAAAAAAAAATAATAAAGGTTACTACTTCACGGATTTCGCCTATCACGGGTTCTTACGGGAACGTAACCCCCCCTGAAAAACGAGGGTTTACTGTAATGTGTTTTTCAATGTACCACCAACACCGTAGTACCTGTATTTGAAATAAATACCCAGTAGGCCACATTTACAGGGTTCAAACTGACACGCGGGTGGTGTTTGATTATTTCTGACCTAAATTGCTTATTTGCCATCCTCTAATCCCGTCTGGCTGTTGTATATGGTGCTATTTTTTGCAAATCTTTGTTAAATGAATTCTCTGTCCACTGGAACGCTATGGCTTTACATTTAACTAAAAATTGGAAATGGGCTTGGCCAGACTCACTTGCAGAGTGTTCGTCAGGGTTTTCCCAGGCTACCATCCTACACCGAGCCCTTTGATTGGAGGGATTTGTTGGGGGCAACTGGGTTTGAAAACTAAAGCTGAAGCTCCTTAAAGCTGTGTTTTATCTCATTTCAAGTCCACTGGGCTCCAACATAAAACCAACAACACATGTACATACATACATAGGCTACATACTGTATATTAAGGCTCTCATTTACTGACCCACACACACAACTGTTCAACACAGCTTGATTTTTATTTTGTAAACTATGGCCCCATTTATTTTAAAATAGACAAAGCAGGGGAAGCTGCAGGGATGATACATAGATGATAAAGAAGGAGATGTTGTAGTCGCGTGGCTACCTTGTAAATGACAAATGACCCCGCGATTCTTCACAGCTCCACTCCCTTGTCCAAAAACATGGCTTAAAAAATGGTAGTCCACAAGCCAATGGGTGGCATCACGGTGGCCATACGGCCACTTCTTTTACAGCATACAGTCTGCTCTGCACCAACATTACAGTTCAGAGGAAGAACAACAAAAACACACCAATTCCAAGGAGGTTTTGAGTGTAGGCTGTAACAAAACAACCACACGTTTAATTATTAAACCTGCTATAAAGTGTTGGATTTGATTGTTCTGTTGATAGCCACTATTGTCCCACAATGCACAAAGCAGCATGCTGTAAAACTAATGTGGAGTTGAAACAGCACCAAGACGTTCTTTGAACAAATTAGTACAAAGGATTAAATGATTAAATGAAAAACAAAACAAAAATTAATTGGTAATGTCACTCAAAAGACAATTGGTTGGTTGATGTTCATTGCCAAGTAGTTCTTGTGTACTAATTAGGGAAACTCTAGCATACTGTGACACTTAGCATATACAAAATACAATTAGTATGTAGTGTGTAACTGACTGCGAAAACATGTAAATGTGCTGTATTTATATCTTTCTTAGTCCTAACAACTACTCAAAGCGCTTTTACATCATACAGGAACCATTCACCATTCACACACATTCATATAGGCTGCCATACAAGGTGCGACCTGCTCATCAGATACACACTCACAGCATCAGGGTTCAGTGTTCAAGGACACTTCGACATGGGACTGCAGGGCCAGGGATTGAACCACCGACCTTCCAATTGGCAGGCAACTGCTCTACCGCTCTACCACAGCCGCCCTATGCTACATTTTACTTTTTTAGTAAAGTGTTTTTAGTGTTAAGGTATCTGGAAAAAAACTATGTACGTATGTATGTATTGTGTATTTACAAAATCCTTTTAAATTATCAAAATTTAGCACACACAAACATCAAACGTCCACATGCATGAACTGTGACATGACCTCAAGCCAAGAAGTCAAGTCAAGAAATTAGGAATTATTGAGACTAAAATTAAAGGAATGGATGTTGATGATAATCACAGACTGGAATATGTCAACTTTTACTCAATACTATTTCAAAAACACTTCCATTTGTTTTACAATGCTATAAAATTGAATAAGACGCCCCAAAATTAATGAAAGTAGAGATTTGTACTTGGCAAAGAGCGTTGGGTGGAATCAATCATGTTATTTTGGGGAATTAGAAAGAACATTGATAAAAGAAAAGGGGTATAGTTGACCCAAGGACAACATGAGGGTTAAAGCTCTTTAGCACTTTTCAATGACAAAATCCTAAATTTTTATGTGCTCAGTGTGTGACCCCTACTACAGGTACTCCATTTTTCCCGACATGTTTTTACAGCTTGAGATGATTATTGACAAGAATTTTTTCGAGGTCTCAAGCTGATGCAATTTCTGTGGAAAGCTGTAAGATAGCAACAGTATAAAAGATTTGTATTTTCACTGTTCAGACTCTTTGTGATCAAATTTCCCCTCTGTTCAGATTATTTTAGTCAAACAGAACATGTTCTTGTATGTAAGCTGGGATTCCTCTGGGTTTGTGGTTGGTCAGCAGTAAATTCATGGTAACCAGACTTCCTCCAGCTGTGGAGAGTCTAACTGCCCCTCCTCCCCGGAGCCTGCTGAGCTAATGTCTGCATATCCGGGTTCAAAATTTACAGCGCTCGCCATCCTATACTGCAAAAACTCCTGCGAGCCTAGAGAATTAAGGTATCCATTCCGACGACAGTTTTACAGGGGCTAAGTTCACTTTGCATTAAATCCTCCCCCCGTGACTGAAGACTAACCTTGTTTTCCGACCAAAAGGGAGAGGAGAGAGGCAAAAGGCACAGTCAAATTTAGTGTTTAATTTGGTTAATATCATCGGATCACTCTGTAAATTTACTGCAGCCCTCAATTTGAATTAGACTGCGGCGAACAGTCAGTGAGGCCGCATCCACATGAATGAGGAGTGGACACTAATGCAAATGCAGGAGCACCGGTCGATACTGCTGCGTTTGCTTTTCTGTACGAGTCCCTGTTTACCCAGACTGTGTGTGTGTGTGTGTGTGTGTGTGTGTGTGTGTGTGTGTGTGTGTGCTAACGGTGAAATATACAAGAAAATGCAGAACCATATTCAACACATGCCACACGCAGCTCGTTTGCCAAAGCCAATGAATGCAAAACACACGGTTCAATTGGAAAGGTACATAAACACGAAAGAGGTCGAGTGTTCAGTCAATAAAAGAACTTTTAGTCAATGTTTTGAAGCTTTGCAGCACATTGTCACTCTGAAACGCATAGTGTTGGGTCAGTGTGTGACAAAACAGGGGACTGGAGAGTTGTAATCATTAAAATGCATTTTTTATTTCTATGATTGTAATATTCTGTGCGGGTGGACCTTGATGATTTGGTGCAATATAAGTGGAAACGTGAATGAACTGCAGTGTTGAATACAAGTGAAGATGGACCAGACTGGTGTTATGTCATTTTCATGGTCATGGAGGCTCTCCGTCAGCTCTGCAAAGTGTTTGCTGAATTGTCGATTTTGCAAATATTGTATAATACAGTATATATTGTACAAATATATTGCTTTATGTAGTTGATGTTGAACGGTGATGGAAAGTCGCTCATCAGGATCACAGAATAAACTCGTCAGTCTCATGCCAACTCTGCTAGGCTGGACGAGCTAGTCAGCTGACCAGCCGAAGTGTTCACATGTAAACATAATTTAATTGGTTTAACCCCAAGAGCAAGCATTTGGTGTTACAATGGCAAGGAAAAGGAGAGGGAGATTCAAAAATATGACTTATATTTAGTAGGGATGAGCGAGTACAGCATTATCTGTATCTGTTTACCACATGAATTATCTGTATCTGTTCTCGGACTGGGCGGGGCCTAACCCGGAAGTGGACATGATTTAACCCGGAAGTGGGTCGGATTGTCTTGAAATGGGCGGGGCTTTAACCGGGTACATTATATTAAGCATACAATTGATTGCTGATTAGAAAACTATTTACATGACAGCATCGAGCTTCAGATCAATGGTGTTGTCATGGTAACAAACTATATACAGAACAAGTTTTGCAACAACGAATACAACACATGCGGTTGCAATTATTATTAGTGAAATGTTTTCATACTCAATATAACTTTCTTTTTTTAACTTGTAATTTTTTTATGATCAGTGTGATTATTATTTTTTTTAGAGGGGGTAATTTTTTTTATTTCCACACCAGGTGTGTGTGTGTGTGTGTGTGTGTGTGTGTGTGTGTGTGTGTGAGTGAGTAAGTAAGAGAGAGACACGGAATGAGCGAGAGAGAGAGAGACAAGTACTTGTATAATACTTGTACTCGGCAAAAGTGCTTTATCGGCACCGGATACTTCAGCCGAGTATCCGGCTCGTCTCTAATATTTAGTATAGCAGAGGATGTAATGGAATGACATGAACAGTGGCAATTATAGTAATAGAATTGTTGATTAGTAGTTTCTGTATGTTCTGTAAATTGTTTATATTGTATTATTGTATTTGTCCAAATGTCAAAGTCAGAAAATATAGTCGTCAAGCTAACTAATATGTCCTCATTAACGGCCCATACTTGGTGACATGCATGTAGAAAAGTCGTCTTCAAATTGTATCTCTGGGTGGGGGATGGAGTTGATGCGGTGCTGTTGGCAAGGTGTTAACAATTAGAAATTGCCATGCGTAATGCTGCATGATGGCACTGCTGGCTCTGCAGGAGGACTAACGCCAAATGGAAGAATCAGGAGAGAGAAAGAGACTTCAGGGACCATCATGATAACTGGCTAACATGACGATTTAAATTCCCTAAATCTGTGCTTTTGGATCTAGTAGAGACGGCAACACGCCGGAACCGTGCCATCCCCCGGTCCAAATACATGTCCTTGCCACTCTGGGGGGGTTACTCGCTGTTTACTGTTTTATATAATCTTTAACTTTATCACTAAGACTTGTTTAGATATAATATAGATTAGGTTAAATCATATCCTATACCTGTAGGTCTGGTATATATCCAAGCTGTCCCCGAGTACCGTAATGCCTGTAGTCAGGTTTACCTACGCTGTGCGAGAACAAGACGAAATTATATTTAATAATTCAATAATTATTCGATTTCAATAATTCGATTTGCAGCAAATCCCGAGTGTTTTTTTGTTTGTTCTCTGCTAGTCGTCATGATTCGGCGTCACTGCCGGGGTCATTGACATACTTATCAGTATTCACGAGGTGCGTTGCATTGACTGTTCATGGTTAAAAATGGGCGTGTACAGGGCGGGGTAAGAGGCTGATTCACATACGCACACTTGTGGGTAATCTGTGATTTTTAAAGAGAACAGAGGGAAGGATCCTACGCAGTTTTATAAATGAGACCCCTGAACATTTTCATATTTAACCCTTGTGTTGTCCTCCATGTCAAAAACAGACAAAAGATTTATATTTTTGTCCCCTTTTTCAGACTTTCTTTAGTTTTTAATACCACCTCATTACCACTAGTTTTACACTACTTGTTGGAATTCATGGTCAATAACCCTCATTTATATAGAATATTTGAGTTAAAAAGCAAAAATTATGAATTATTTTGACTAATAGTTAAGATCAGAGGAATGAAAGTGATCAGTTGTATTTGCAAAGAGCGTTGGAAAGAATCCAATCCATTTTTTGTGGTAATTTTCTTGAAAAGAAACTCCTATTTCAGAGACATTTTTTAAAGGGGTCACAGGACATCAGGATTGTTGAATGGGTTTTGTAGCTGAATCGGATAACAATACTGTAAATGCAGCTGAAACATGCAGCATTCATTCAATGTAGTTTTCTTATATTAATAACTCCCTTTAGCAGAATGAAGGGCTTTTTACATGAACTGAAGAACTAAATAAACAGTTAAGGCTTTATAGAGAAGTAGTTTGGGATTCCTTTTCACTTTGAGTGATGCTGACAGGTTCTGGCAGAGATTAGCATGTGTTTTGACTTTCAGAAACTAATCAAAGATGTGATCAGAATCCCAGAAAATGAGAAAAGCAACAGCAATCTCTCTCTGATTAGGAATGAATGTGTCACAAACACCTGAAATCCTGAGAAATAAGAAAAAAAAAACTTGATGAATCACCTCTCTGATTAAAGGAAGACATCATCAATCACCCGCAAACTCTAATACTGAGCCCAAGAGCCTGAAACCAATAAGCAGTTGACTGTGCGGATTTCCCTTCGATACAGAATCACTTTATTACAAGCGTTCGTCCTCCTTCCAGGGAGACTTTCTCTGCACTTGAGAGATTAAAAGGCGACTTTCTCATTGAGCACCGAGCTCAAACTGCTTTCTCACATCCGGATTTACCCATATATATATATATATATATATATATATATATATATATATATATATATATATGACTCCATGTGGTGCACTGTTATTTTTTTCATCAAATAGTGTTTTTAATATTTCCATCCAATATCATAGACGTCTATTCCCAAAGAAACGCTGTCTGTCTGGGCTTGTTGGCTGAACACAGGGCCACAATGAGGCCTGAGCGCAGACAGCGGCGGTGGCCCTTTGGAAACTGAAGGAATTCTTATTCTTCTTTCAAATTAATCGCCTTTTTAAGGGGCTTAACATGCTCAAAAACTCACCAAAATTGGCGGTTGCATTAAGTCTTGGGAAAATGTACGTATTTCAAGGGGAGCAGGGAGTTTCCTTTTTATTGAGAATGCACAGGGGTGGATGTTTCAAACACGGGACTTTCACCCAGGAGATTGGGATTGGGTCTTTAAGCGTCCCGGTATTGCTGCGTGTCAGGGAACCCTAAGCCCACCCACAAGCTTTCCTTACTCTAACAGAGTCAAAAGGGACGCTAATAGTCCGGACCAAGCATGTCTAATATAATGCTAAAGGAGACGGCCAAGTGCGTGTCACATATGACGCTAAGGGAGACGGCCAAGCGCGTGTCTCATATGACGCTAAGGGAGACGGCCAAGCGCGTGTCACAAGACGCTAAGGAGACGGCCAAGCGCGTGTCTCATATGACGCTAAGGGAGACGGCCAAGCGCGTGTCTCATATGACGCTAAGGGAGACGGCCAAGCGCGTGTCACAAGACGCTAAGGGAGACGGCCAAGCGCGTGTCTCATATGACGCTAAGGGAGACGGCCAAGCGCGTGTCTCATATGACGCTAAGGGAGATGGCCAAGCGCGTGTCTCATATGACGCTAAGGGAGACGGCCAAGCGCATGTATCTCATATGACGCTAAGGGAGACGGCCAAGCGCGTGTCACAAGACGCTAAGGGAGACGGCCAAGCGCATGTCTCATATGACGCTAAGGGAGACGGCCAAGCGCGTGTCACAAGACGCTAAGGGAGACGGCCAAGCGCGTGTCTCATATGACGCTAAGGGAGACGGCCAAGCGCGTGTCTCATATGACGCTAAGGGAGACGGCCAAGCGCGTGTCACAAGACGCTAAAGGAGACGGCCAAGCGTGTGTGACAAGACGCTAAGGAGACGGCCAAGCGCGTGTCACGAGACGCTAAAGGGGACGGCCAAGCGTGTGTGACAAGACGCTAAAGGAGACGGCCAAGCGCGTGTCACGAGACGCTAAAGGGGACGGCCAAGCGTGTGTGACAAGACGCTAAAGGGGACGGCCAAGCGCGTGTCACGAGACGCTAAAGGGAGACGGCCAAGCGCGTGTCACAAGACGCTAAAGGGGACGACCAAGCGCGTGTGACAAGACGCTAAAGGGGACGGCCAAGCGCGTGTCACGAGACGCTAAAGGGGATGACCAAGGGCATGTGACAAGACGCTAAAGGGGACGACCAACCGCGTGTGACGAGACTCTAAAGGGGACGGCCAAGGACGTGTGACAAGACGCTAAAGGGGACGGCCAAGCGCGTGTCTCATATGACGCTAAGGGAGACGGCCAAGCGCGTGTCTCATATGACGCTAAGGGAGACGGCCAAGCGCGTGTCACAAGACGCTAAGGGAGACGGCCAAGCGCGTGTCTCATATGACGCTAAGGGAGACGGCCAAGCGCGTGTCTCATATGACGCTAAAGGGGACGACCAAGCGCGTATCTCATATGACGCTAAGGGAGACGGCCAAGCGCGTGTCTCTCATATGACGCTAAGGGAGACGGCCAAGCGCGTGTCTCATATGACGCTAAGGGAGACGGCCAAGCGCGTGTCACAAGACGCTAAGGGAGACGGCCAAGCGCGTGTCTCATATGACGCTAAGGGAGACAGCCAAGCGCGTGTCACAAGACGCTAAGGGCGGGACGGCCGGCCAGCGCGTGTCTCATATGGCGCTAAGGGAGACGGCCAAGCGCGTGTCTCATATGACGCTAAGGGAGATGGCCAAGCGCGTGTTTACGAGATGGGATTGAGAATGAGACTGTTAGCTGTAGAGGTCCCAGTTCACAGCCTGTCACCTAGGTGCTCTTGAGCAAGGCATCAAACCCCCCAACTTCTCGGGGCACCTTTCCATTGACAGCTACAGCCCCCCCTACTCTGACATTTCTCCATTAGTTCATGTATGGGTACTGAGCAATGTGGGTATTTCAGGTCTGTGTGTAAAAGAGTGAAAACTTTGTAAATTCCCTTGCCGGGAGAAAAAAGCATAAATTATTTAACTATTATTTATTCATGTAAAGCTCTTATCAAAAACACTGTGTGCTCTCCTGTCGGCCTGCTGTGTTCTGATTTTAAATTCTCCATTCAATCGTGCACCCACACATTCCTAGCCGATACACTGAACCAGGACCTTAACTGCTGCCTTGTTTTTAACCTGCAGCAGAATCAGAAACATCTCCACCTCGTCGTCGACAGCTGACTCAGTTTCACCGACTGCAGTTTTGCTTAACCAGACAACACCTAGTCCAGACAACAGAGCAGATTTTTTGGAAGTCTGTCAACACTTTTCATCCATCAGAAACGAAATTCCAGATGTTCACACCTGGAAAACCAATTATATATTTGTTTCTAGGAGCCATCCTAGTCTTGAATGGCCGCGAGAAGCGCAGTGCATTTGTGCCTTGTGGAATTTGGCCGTTATTTAGGAGTTTTTCCCCAAATGGATATTTTACAGTTGCTTCTGATTGTGTTTCTAGTGGACAAACCACTGTCCTAATTAGCTTTGTGCTGATTTAAAACACCTTTATTCGTCTAGAGTGTCTGTCTCGCAGCACCGAGACTCATCTGGAAGTTTTCAAACTCACAAAGAGACACTTCCTCTGAAACTTTTATGTTGAAACCTTTATGTTGTTTAGATGTCCACACCTGGAAAACCAATTATATATTTGTTTCTAGGAGCTATCTGAAGCTGTGTCTCAAATCGCGCACTTCTGTACTAAATACTAACTATTTGAGTACGTAGTGCGTTCACATTGTCGAAGTGCGGTCAAATGCAGTGCACTTAAATACCCGGATGGTGCACTCAAAATGTCCAAAAAATTGAGTGTAGATCGATGGACACTTTCCACACTCAACGGTCGCCATCTTGGCTACGTAGCGGAAGGGGCGGAGCCAACAAGATTTGAAAAACTTTTGATAATGGCGGCCGAAGATGCGATAGCGAGACCGACGGAGCAATACAAAGTTGAACCTCTAAAATATCAAAAACAAAGCAGGAATTTTCACGAAAAACAATAGCAGACCAATTGTACAGACGAAGAAGGGATTAAATGTGGTCGTCATTTCCGGTAAGTGCACATGGCAGTGCACGATTTGAGACAACACTCCTCTGTCGAAATTTACACACTATGCAAGACAGTACATAGTGCGCGAAGTGTACTTCAACGTAAGTGCGTGATTTGAGACACGGCCCTAGTCTTGAATGGCCGCGAGAAGCGCAGTGCATTTGCGCCTTGTGGAATTTGGCCGTTATTTAGGAGTTTTTTCCCGAAAGGATATTTTACAGTTGCCTGTGATTGTGTTTCTAGTGGACAAACCACTGTCCTAATTAGCTTTGTGTTGATTTAAAACACCTTTATTCGTCTAGAGTGTCTGTCTCGCAGCACCGAGACTCATCGGGAAGTTTTCAAACTCACAAAGAGACACTTCCTCTGAAACTTTTATGTTGAAACCTTTATGTTGTTTAGATGTTCACACCTGGAAAAACAATTATATATTTGTTTCTAGAAGCTTTGTCTCAAATCGCGCACTTCTGTACTAAATACTAACTATTTGAGTACGTAGTGCGTTCACATTGTTGAAGTGCGGTCAAATGCAGTGCACTTAAAAACCCGGATGGTGCACTCAAAATGTCCAAAAAATTGAGTGTAGATCGATGGACACTTTCCACACTCAACGGTCGCCATCTTGGCTACGTAGCGGAAGGGGCGGAGCCAACAAGATTTGAAAAACTTTTGATAATGGCGGCCGAAGATGCGATAGCAAGACCGACCGAGCAATACAAAGTTGAACCTCTAAAATATCAAAAACAAAGCAGGAATTTTCACGAAAAACAATAGCAGACCAATTGTACAGACGAAGAAGGGATTAAATGTGGTCGTCATTTCCGGTAAGTGCACATGGCAGTGCACAATTTGAGACAACACTCCTCTGTCGAAATTTACGCACTATGCAAGACAATGTACTTCTGGAAGTGCACTAACGAAAGTGCGTGATTTGAGACACGGCCCTAGTCTTGAATGGCCGCGAGAAGCGCAGTGCATTTGCGCCTTGTGGAATTTGGCCATTATTTAGGAGTTTTTTTCCCGAAAGGATATTTTACAGTTGCTTCTGATTGTGTTTCTAGTGGACAAACCACTGTCCTAATTAGCTTTGTGCTGATTTAAAACACCTTTATTCGTCTATAGTGTCTGTCTCGCAGCACCGAGGCTCATCGGGAAGTTTTCAAACTCACAAAAAGACACTTCCTCTGAAACCTTTACTTATACTATATATTTTTGGCTCTATATATTTTTGGGCTTCAGGGTCATCAATATTTTCATCAGAGGCCCCCGCCCCCCCTCTCCCCTCCCCTTGGGCTCCTGCCACAGTAATATCCAATATAATAAGTCTTTGCCAGGCAAACAGACCTGCAACAATATTGAGAGCTTCTTTTCTGTTTACAGAAATTATTTCCCAAAGGGAAATGGAAAAAAATTCATCCATTTCACCCATCAACATTGACCCATATCAGCAACTAAAACAGCCCCAGCTGCTGCCCCATCCACCCCCACCCCGCAGGTCTCATAACCCTTCGTTGAGTTCTCGCCAATCAGCCTCTAAGCAATGACACATTTCATACAGAGTAGGATGAAGTTGGAGAAATAATCTTACATGAATGCAGTGACATCCCATCTCTCCGCGGGGATGAATCATTTAAAACCCCGGGCAACACGTCGTGTGGGATCTCGTCGTTGCCGTCTTGTGTCGACGTTGCCATGAGCCTTTTCAAAACATCTCGCTAATTAAGCGGCAACGTGACCTCGGAGCCTCAGGCAGTGACCGAAAAGAGAACGAGAGAAATAATTCTCCCAATTCCAATCTTTATCATTAATTCCCAAGTTCTTATTGCTGCCAAACTGAAAAGGAGTTCTGCATCAATGTGACTGGATCATTGCTTTGTCTTTTCCCTATTCACTTGGTTTTTTATTCAGTAAGGATGCAATTAACAAATTTTTTTTTTTTTTTTTTGGAAGAATAGATGAGTTGTTTGCTCTCTAAAATGTCCAAAAATGTGGATCAGTGTTCCCCAAAAGGCCAAAACGACATCCTCAAATATCTTGTTTTGTCCACAACTCAAAGATACTCAGCTTACTGTCACAGAGGAGAGAAACCACGAGCTGGACGGGAAAAACACCCAACTCAAAAAATATTATCCCTCCTGTTGTGCTCAAAGTTTCTATATCACAAGTTTAGGTTTTCTTTCAACCAAATTGCCCAAAAAAAAAAAAAAAAACAGTATCCTCACTAAACTTTGACAAAACATGCTCTGATCTTAGCTATTTGTCAACATCATTTACAAGTTCTCCTTTTTTTTTAGAATATATTTTGGGCTTTTCCAACTTTGATTTTTGACAGGTGAGAAAGGGGAGAGAGAGAGGGGAAGACTAGGGAAACCGCCTCAAGTCGGATTCGAACCCTTGACCTCCACTTCAAGGTATATATCTCTATGTACACGTGCGCCTGCTCTACCGCTGAGCCAAGCGTTTTTATCGTGACACTAATGTCCTTTTTGGACTAGCACTTTGTAGTTTTGTTCACATGCTGTTGCAACAACTAGTAGTGTTAGAAAAACTACAACACCACACCGGTTCTAGCTAGACCGGAAACACAACAACAGGTACGCCGCACACACCCGCTCGCGAGTACACTGTCAAAAAAACAAAGTACAAACCAGGACCTTTAAGGAACAAGAGCTTGTCCCTGGGGTGGTACCCTCAAAGGGACATTGTTGTACCTTGAATAAGAGGATCACATTTGGACCTTAGCTGTTTGCAGGGCTGTAGTACTCGAGTCCGGTCTTGGACTCGAGTCCGGACTCAAGACCATTTTTCTATGGTCTCGGACTCGTCTCGGACTCGCTAGTATTTGGACTCGGACTTGTCTCGGTCTCGGCCACCGGTCTTATCCAATATGGCTTTTGATCTGGACCGAGTCCAGGTGTCTTTATTATGTTGATTATAATAATATTGGAGGGAAAGTGAAACCCAAAATGATTGTCTTGATACTGTCATGTATAAGACCTTTTTCTGTCCTGGACTCGGTCTTGACTTGGACTCAAACCTCTTTGGACTCGGACTAGTCCTGGTCTTGGACTCGACTAAGGTGGTCTTGACTACAGTCCTGCCTGTTTGTACCTTCTAAGGGACAATATTAAACCTTTGAGGATCAATAATGTACCTTAAAGGTACAAATATGTACCTTACACCTCAGAAAGTACACACTGTACAACGGAAGGTGCATAATTGTACCTTCAAGATACATTTTTGTACTTTTAAGGGAACATTTGCTAAGTTTGTACCTTAGGGAACAAAAAGGGACCTGTATTGTACCTCTTTTTTTGACAGTGTAGTAACGTTACGTTTTGAGTGGATGGCGAGCGCGAGACGCCGAAATGGACGCCAAAACGATTTTTTATAAAAGTTGCCAAATGTTCCACTAATTAGACCAAAGTGATCCGTGTGATTAGTCATTGAGAACTGGGCTGTCATCGCAGCACGTCCAGTCTATTTGCACAAAGTAAGCCGATCCACTTTTCCAGGTTGATAGGAGCATTAAAATGAGAAAAAATAATGGAACAAAAAGAAATCAAGGGACAGTTAACTATGACATTAATGCGATTAATCGCGATTACATATTTTAATCGTTTGACAGCACTACTATGAACATAAATACAATGTATGTAGCTTTTAAAATGAGCACTTTTAGTGGATTGCAGTTTTGGAAAACTGACAAACTTCATTTTTGTCTTTCACGGCATTCATACCATTTATTTCCTTCTGCACGTGTATCTAAAGATATATAATTAAAAAATATAGGTAAAGCAAGTATTTTTGGTTTAAAATTGAATTGACGACCTATTCTTAATATAGAAACCTACGATTTGCCATGTTTTGATAATAAAAGGTTTACAGTCCCATGTCGAGCCCAGGGAACATGTACAACACTATCCACTTAGCGCATCATCCAACAACATGTGGTCATGTGACTCGGGACTCGCATGCATGCATGCATGCTTCTGTCACATGGGATAAACAAACGACTGTGTGTACCATGAGAAACAGACATCAACACTTCAGGGATATAAGAGCTTTACGATGTTTGGGTTGGAGCTAAACATGCAACATGGCCCAAAGACACAGTCAACACGTTCTGGGTCTGATGTTCGGAGAGCTTATTGGAAACAGGCTGGAGGCTCGTTCAGTGATGAAATAGCCGAGTCCTGAAGGAAATGCATCGTATTAAACATACTCCCTCCATCTTTAGTTAGATTTAAAATGTGTAAACATGGCACAAAACATCAGAAGGCCAATTGTGTCCCGGCGTAGGACTTGTCCTTTTCTTTGTTCTTCTTTTCCTAAACCCAACCGTCCCGCTGTTGTTGACCAACCCCCCCCGAGAACCCGCCGTCTCCCGCGTGTGGCGTTTAATGTCCCCGTTGTTGCGTCCCCCAGATCCCGCGGATTGTGTCCCGCCCACCGCCGCCGTCTCCCGCGTGTGGCGTTTAATGTCCCCGTTGTTGCGTCCCCCAGATCCCGCGGATCGTGTCCCGCCGCCGTCTCTTGCGTGTGGCATTTCATTTCCCAGTTTTTGCGTCCCCCAGATCCCGCGGATTGTGTCCCGCCCACCGCCGCCGTCTCCTGCGTGTGGCGTTTAATGTCCCCCTTTTTGCGTCCCCCAGAGAACTTGCGATCTCCCATGTGTGTTGCTTAATTTCCCCATTGTTGCGTCCCCCAGATCCAGTGGATTGTTTCCCGCCGCCGTCTCCTGCGTGTGGAGTTTAATGTCCCCGTTGTTGCGTCCCCCACAGACCGTGGATCGTGTCCCACCCACCGCCGCCGTCTCCTGCGTGTGGCGTTTAATGTCCCCGTTGTTGCGTCCCCCACAGACCGCGGATTGTGTCCCACCCACCGCCGCCGTCTCCTGCGTGTGGCGTTTAATGTCCCCGTTGTTGCGTCCCCCAGAGACCGCAGATTGTTGGTCTTGAAGGGATTCTGATCCTTATGCATAAGCTTTTATAATATTGCAATATCACTAAAGCATTATTTGATCAACTACAAGTGAATCCTCTGTGTTATTTCTGGTCTTCATTTAACACAAAACTTAAAGGTTGTTGTTGAAGTTTTCTGTTCAGCAGGAGAGAAGTTTTGAAGTGAAACTTTGGTTGAAATAAAATAAAGAGTTGAGCAAAGGTACTGCGTTGACTTCGGTGTATTTTATTAGACTTTGCAAAGTATAGTAAGGGAAAACCGTTTCACAGAGTTAACAGCAGTAACAGTGTGTCAGTGTCTGGCAAAGTTAAAGAGAAATATCACAGTCTTATATTCTCTTGTCTCCTGCGAGAGGAGACCTTGTTTGGGAACATGTCTAATCTTAGCAGAACAATTAATCTTAACACTCGGACAAGTTGGAGCTACGTCTTCTCTGCATCTGTCCCCCATGCCTCAGAGTCTAGCGGTCGTTTATCTTAGCTGCAAAAGACAACCTGGTGTGGTTTGGTCACGTACAGATAGGAGATGTCCCGACTCTGCATCCTTATTAATAAACAGTAAAATAAATCCCTGGACATCTGTGTTGTTAAGACTACACCTTCAGCTGGTAATTTAGAACCAGACAGCTGTTGACTCATACAGTGGACATACAGTGGGGCACCCCAGGTAAAATGTGCATTAATGTTCATTAAGAAGCCAATAAAAGATGGAAAAATCTCCAAAAGACATCAAATGACAGATTAGACATTCGTATAATATGTCACAAAAAGTGAGATTTTATTTCCATCATTTACACTTTCAAAATAAAATAAAACTAAAAAATTGCATCTGCTAAAGTTTGGGCCCCCTGCAGAGTTAATACCTGAGACCTGACAGCGTCATGGATTGTTCTCATTCATGGTCCAGGTCCATGGAAAGACCAGGTGATGTCAATCTTAAGGTTTTGCAGACGCCATTTTTTGGTTTTCTGTTATTGTGAAAGTGTAAATGATGAAATAAAATCGAACTTTTTGTGACATATTATACGAATGTCTAAGCTGTCATTTGATGCCTTTTGGAGATGTTTCCATCTTTTCTTGGCTTCTTTATGCACATTAATGCACATTTTGTACCTGGGGGGACCAAACGTTCAAACCCCACTGTATACAGAATCAATTGAATGCAGTCATATGACACAAATCAAGGTAATGGATAATATGAATAATACTATGATTATATGAATACTACAGAAGGATATATGAAATCATGCTTAACCCTCTTGTGGTCCTCGGGTTAAATCTGACCCTTTAAAAAATATCTATATCTGAAATATGAGTTTCTTTTTAACCAAATTTCCACAAAAAATGGATTGATTACTTCCAACGCTCTTTAAAATACAACTGATCACTTTCATTCCTCTGATCTTAACTATTAGTCAAAATAATTCATAATTTCTGCTTTTTTAACTCAATATATAAGGTATAATTCTAAAAAAAAATGAGGGTTATTGACCATGAATTTCAAAAAAATAGTGTAAAACTAGTAAGGTGGTGTTAGTGAAAACTACAAAAAAGTCTGAAAAAGGGACAAAAATGTCAAATCTTTCCAGTTTTTGACCCGGGAGGACAACACAAGGGTTAAATCCCCACACACACACACACACACACACACACAGTCTTGTCTCACTATCTTTATGGGGACCAGTCATTGACATAATGCATTCCCTAGCCCCTTACCCTAACCTTAACCATCAAACCTAAATGCCTAACCCTTACCCTAACCCTAACCCTAACCATAACCTAATTCTAACCCTGATCCTAAAACCAGGTCTTAACCCTCAAACAGCCCTTTAACGTTATGGGGACCAGCATTTTGTCCCCACAAATGTAGTTAAACATGGTACACACACACACACACACACACACACACACACACTAAGAACACTGGTCCTTTCTCCTGAATGCTTTTGACTTACAGTCATGTTGCCGGTTTCTTCCAAACGTCTGGAACTTTTTGGAGCGACGTACCGCAGATAAAATTAAAGTTTTGGTGTTTTCATTTTTAACCCTAGTGTTGTCGACCGTGCAACTTTTTGCACTTTTGTGTTTTTCTGGGTCAGAATTGAAACCTTTTGTCTTTTTCAAAACCTTTGTTGCTTTTCTCCCCGATGTTTATGTGAATTTTTTTCCGCCCCTATGTTTTTGAAGATTTTTTGGACACTTTAGTCACTTTTTTCAATGGTCTTTCATAAAAAAAAGTTGGATTACTATAAAATTGAACATTTATTCCACTTGTGTGGAGGAACAAGCCGCGATATTTTTCTGAAAATTTGATTGAAAGACACTTTTCTGATAAAGAATTTTTTTTTTCCAAAGTGGGTCAAATTTAACCCCCGAGGACAACACATGGGTTAAACGATAGTTTATACACATATTACATGACGATACACAAAAACACTCTGCAGGAAGCAGGACGCAGACTGTCTGACATTACTCTGCGGTTGAAAATCATGGATGTATAAATTAAAAAATACTTTGGAGAAAGTATTCTTGCTAACAGTGTCTCCATGAATGTACAGGCAACTATCACTGGCTCTATTTGATGTAAAAGAAAGTTCTGAAGTTACAAGCAGCGTCTTTTTTTATCTGGTTTCTAAGCAGACAAATGGACATTTATTCACGATGGACATCCGTCCCCAGAAAGTAAATCCCCCTGAATCAACAAATATGCATGTCTGATGCTGTGTCATGTTCGGATTGGACTGAGGTGTGACTCGGAGAAGGATGAGTGTGATTTTCTGATGCATATTGAATCCTATATTACCTTAATTGCCCCCGTGAGCGGTGTGTCACAGCCGGCGCTGCAGCTCCCACTTCCCACTGAGTTGGAAAGGAAGGTCCAATCAGCTGGGCGAGGCGCAATAACGCACTTCCTGTTGTTGTTTTAACACCTGTTCCTTTCACTA
Organism: Etheostoma perlongum; assembly: GCA_026937815.1. Lineage (NCBI taxonomy): Eukaryota > Metazoa > Chordata > Actinopteri > Perciformes > Percidae > Etheostoma > Etheostoma perlongum. Next base: position 30,419,136 of record CM049380.1, read on the forward strand.
CAATGAAAATGTTTTTTAGTGTTGTGTTTTATTATGTGTGTGTTTAGTTTTGTATGGCCACCTGCTACAAAATAAGTAACCCTGTGACTAATAATAATAATAATTATAATGTATACTTTATAAATCCCACAAGGGGAAATTACAATGTACACTCTGTTGTTATTACACACATTACACACACATGCTCAGTACCTATACATGCACTAATGGAGAGATGTCGGAGTGGAAATGAGCCCTGAGCAGTTGGGGGTTCGGTGCCTTGCTCAAGATCACCTTGGCAGTGCCCAGGAGGTGAACTGGCACCTCTCCAGCTACCAGTCCACCACCATACGCTGGTCCATATGGGGACTTGAACCAGCGACCTTCCGGTTCCTAAACCAACTCCCTACTGACTAGGATGTAAAGCGCCACTAAATTCCCAGAAATGTACGTAATTTCTTAACCCTTGTTCGGTATTTGGGTCAAACTGACCCATTTCAAATTATATTCCAGAGGTACAGAGAAACATGGCTAATAATAACATGGGCTTATATTGAATAATTTGTAATGTGTTTAACCCTTTGGCACATTTCAGATTTTTACAAGAAGAAAACTGGTCCAAGTTACATTTTTTCTACCTGAAAATCAACGTCCTTACCTTATTTCCTGTGATAAACATGTATTCCTGACTCAGAACATTATTCTGGATATGACACTTATGTTGTTTCCATAGTGGATTTTTAACATGAATTATAACCTTATGATAACAAAACTAACCCCACTTCCATGTTTAATTGTGTGCTAGTAGAGACTGATGCATTCCCTAAACATAGATGTTATCTCAGCTGTTTGAAATTGAGCTAAAGACAATATTTGTTAATAGATTATGAAGTAAAATTGTATTTCAGAATTGTTTTTAAATCCTCAAATAAGTCTCGGGCCAGTTTGACCCGAGGGACACGAGAGGGTCCCGGATGCGAAGACAACACGAGGGTTATGTTTTTCACATTTTCAACGTACAAATTAAAATTTTGAAAGTGGACTTATATAAAGCAAAATACACATAACGCACATAGCTATAATGTGTTGATGGCATATTTTGGGAAACGTTCAACTGAATTGAGTAGGAATAAAAAAAAAAAACATCTTTTGGAAATTGATCTTAATGCCTTAATTCAAAACATTTAGGAAAATCCGACCTTTAAGGACAATAATTTTCTTTGTGAATGATTAATGTATCATGAATAAATAAATAAAATGTTCTTTAAAATACAGGGGGCATAAGTATACACCCCCTATGTTAAAATACAGGGGGCATAAGTATACACCCCCCTATGTTAAAATACAGGGGCATAAGTATACACCCCCTATGTTTAAAATACAGGGGCATAAGTATACACCCCCTATGTTAAAATACAGGGGCATAAGTATACACCCCCTATGTTAAAATACAGGGGGCATAAGTATACACCCCTATGTTAAAATACAGGGGGCATAAGTATACACCCCCCTATGTTAAAATACAGGGGCATAAGTATACACCCCCATGTTAAAATACAGGGGCATAAGTATACACCCCCTATGTTAAAATACAGGGGCATAAGTATACACCCCCTATGTTAAAATACAGGGGCATAAGTATACACCCCCTATGTTAAAATACAGGGGCATAAGTATACACCCCCTATGTTAAAATACATGGGCATAAGTATACACCCCCTATGTTAAAATACAGGGGGCATAAGTATACACCCCCCTATGTTAAAATACATGGGCATAAGTATACACCCCCTATGTTAAAATACAGGGGGCATAAGTATACACCCCCTATGTTAAAATACAGGGGCATAAGTATACACCCCCTATGTTAAAATACAGGGGGCATAAGTATACACCCCCTATGTTAAAATACAGGGGGCATAAGTATACACCCACTATGTTAAAATACAGGGGGCATAAGTATACACCCCCTATGTTAAAATACAGGGGGCATAAGTATACACCCCCTATGTTAAAATACAGGGGCATAAGTATACACCCCCTATGTTAAAATACAGGGGCATAAGTATACACCCCCTATGTTAAAATACAGGGGCATAAGTATACACCCCCTATGTTAAAATACAGGGGGCATAAGTATACACCCCCTATGTTAAAATACAGGGGCATAAGTATACACCCCCTATGTTAAAATACAGGGGCATAAGTATACACCCCTATGTTAAAATACAGGGGCATAAGTATACACCCCCTATGTTAAAATACAGGGGGCATAAGTATACACCCCCTATGTTAAAATACAGGGGCATAAGTATACACCCCCTATGTTAAAATACAGGGGGCATAAGTATACACCCCTATGTTAAAATACAGGGGCATAAGTATACACCCCCTATGTTAAAATACAGGGGCATAAGTATACACCCCTATGTTAAAATACAGGGGCATAAGTATACACCCCTATGTTAAAATACAGGGGGCATAAGTATACACCCCCTATGTTAAAATACAGGGGCATAAGTATACACCCCCTATGTTAAAATACAGGGGGCATAAGTATACACCCCTATGTTAAAATACAGGGGCATAAGTATACACCCCTATGTTAAAATACAGGGGCATAAGTATACACCCCCCTATGTTAAAATACAGGGGCATAAGTATACACCCCCTATGTTAAAATACAGGGGCATAAGTATACACCCCCTATGTTAAAATACAGGGGCATAAGTATACACCCCCTATGTTAAAATACAGGGGCATAAGTATACACCCCCTATGTTAAAATACAGGGGCATAAGTATACACCCCTATGTTAAAATACAGGGGCATAAGTATACACCCCCTATGTTAAAATACAGGGGCATAAGTATACACCCCCTATGTTAAAATACAGGGGCATAAGTATACACCCCCTATGTTAAAATACAGGGGGCATAAGTATACACCCCCTATGTTAAAATACAGGGGGGGGCATAAGTATACACCCCCTATGTTAAAATACAGGGGCATAAGTATACACCCCCTATGTTAAAATACAGGGGCATAAGTATACACCCCCTATGTTAAAATACAGGGGCATAAGTATACACCCCCTATGTTAAAATACAGGGGGCATAAGTATACACCCCCTATGTTAAAATACAGGGGCATAAGTATACACCCCCTATGTTAAAATACAGGGGCATAAGTATACACCCCCTATGTTAAAATACAGGGGCATAAGTATACACCCCCATGTTAAAAAATACAGGGCATAAGTATACACCCCTATGTTAAAATACAGGGGCATACCCCCCATGTTAAAATACACCCCCTATGTTAAAATACAGGGGCATAAGTATACACCCCCATGTTAAAATACAGGGGCATAAGTATACACCCCCTATGTTAAAATACAGGGGCATAAGTATACACCCCCTATGTTAAAATACAGGGGCATAAGTATACACCCCCTATGTTAAAATACAGGGGGCATAAGTATATACACCCCCTATGTTAAAATACAGGGGCATAAGTATACACCCCTATGTTAAAATACAGGGGGCATAAGTATACACCCCCTATGTTAAAATACATGGGCATAAGTATACACCCCCTATGTTAAAATACAGGGGGCATAAGTATACACCCCCTATGTTAAAATACAGGGGCATAAGTATACACCCCCTATGTTAAAATACAGGGGGCATAAGTATACACCCCCTATGTTAAAATACAGGGGGCATAAGTATACACCCCCTATGTTAAAATACAGGGGCATAAGTATACACCCCCTATGTTAAAATACAGGGGGCATAAGTATACACACCCCCCTATGTTAAAATACAGGGGCATAAGTATACACCCCCCTATGTTAAAATACAGGGGGCATAAGTATACACCCCCTATGTTAAAATACAGGGGCATAAGTATACACCCCCTATGTTAAAATACAGGGGCATAAGTATACACCCCCTATGTTAAAATACAGGGGGGCATAAGTATACACCCCCTATGTTAAAATACATGGGCATAAGTATACACCCCCTATGTTAAAATACAGGGGGCATAAGTATACACCCCCTATGTTAAAATACAGGGGGCATAAGTATACACCCCCTATGTTAAAATACAGGGGCATAAGTATACACCCCCTATGTTAAAATACAAGGGGGCATAAGTATACACCCCCTATGTTAAAATACAGGGGGCATAAGTATACACCCCCTATGTTAAAATACAGGGGCATAAGTATACACCCCCTATGTTAAAATACAGGGGCATAAGTATACACCCCCCTATGTTAAAATACAGGGGCATAAGTATACACCCCCTATGTTAAAATACAGGGGGCATAAGTATACACCCCCTATGTTAAAAACAGGGGGCATAAGTATACACCCCCTATGTTAAAATACAGGGGGCATAAGTATACACCCCCTATGTTAAAATACAGGGGCATAAGTATACACCCCCTATGTTAAAATACAGGGGGCATAAGTATACACCCCCTATGTTAAAAATACAGGGGCATAAGTATACCCCCTATGTTAAAATACAGGGGGCATAAGTATACCCCCTATGTTAAAATACAGGGGGCATAAGTATACACCCCCTATGTTAAAATACAGGGGGCATAAGTATACACCCCCTATGTTAAAATACAGGGGGCATAAGTATACACCCCTATGTTAAAATACAGGGGCATAAGTATACACCCCCTATGTTAAAATACAGGGGGCATAAGTATACACCCCCTATGTTAAAATACATGGGCATAAGTATACACCCCCTATGTTAAAATACAGGGGGCATAAGTATACACCCCCTATGTTAAAATACAGGGGCATAAGTATACACCCCCTATGTTAAAATACAGGGGGCATAAGTATACACCCCCTATGTTAAAAATACAGGGGCATAAGTATACACCCCCTATGTTAAAATACAGGGGCATAAGTATACACCCCCCTATGTTAAAATACAGGGGCATAAGTATACACCCCCTATGTTAAAATACAGGGGGCATAAGTATACACCCCCTATGTTAAAATACAGGGCATAATATACACCCCCTATGTTAAAATACAGGGGGCATAAGTATACACCCCCTATGTTAAAATACAGGGGGCATAAGTATACACCCCTATGTTAAAATACAGGGGCATAAGTATACACCCCCTATGTTAAAATACAGGGGCATAATATACACCCCCTATGTTAAAATTAGGGGCATAAGTATACACCCCCTATGTTAAAATACAGGGGGCATAAGTATACACCCCCCTATGTTAAAATACAGGGGCATAAGTATACACCCCCTATGTTAAAATACAGGGGCATAAGTATACACCCCCTATGTTAAAATACAGGGGCATAAGTATACACCCCCTATGTGAAAAATACAGGGGCATAAGTATACACCCCCTATGTTAAAATACAGGGGCATAAGTATACACCCCCCTATGTTAAAATACAGGGGCATAAGTATACATCCCCTATGTTAAAATACAGGGGCATAAGTATACACCCCCCTATGTTAAAATACAGGGGCATAAGTATACACCCCCTATGTTAAAATACAGGGGCATAAGTATACACTTCCCCTATGTTAAAATACAGGGGCATAAGTATACAATGTTAAAATACAGGGGGGCATAAGTATACACCCCCCTATGTTAAAATACAGGGGCATAAGTATACACCCACTATGTTAAATTGTATGTATGTATGGATCTTTTATTATATATTATATGTTATATATTATATATGTGTTGGTCAGTTTGTCCCATTTTGCAGCGATAACATTGAAGTGATATGACCAAACAGAGAAATGTTTCTTTTTAGATGAAAAAGATGTTGATAAGCTTCCTTTTGGGGACGTCATTTGAAATTAGGATGAAAATTAAAAGTTGGAAAAAAGGTTATAAATTGCAATATATTGCAAAATATATTGTATCAACACATTAATGAATGGAGATACACAAAGCAGGCCGTATATAAACTTCAGTTCAGTAATTTGAGGCCACACATTCCTCCTCTTCTCCGCCACCTCCTTCTTCATCATCTTCTCCTTTGTCCTCCTCTCCCTCTCTCATCACCTCTCCTCTATCATTGTCCTTTACTTCCACCGCTCCTCCTCCTCCTACACTCCATTTATTCACTGCAGAGTCTTTCCATCATGACGGGGTGATAAAATATCTTTTGGATTTTCCGGCAGAGTGGGCCAAACTTTAAAAAAAAAACAGCAAGCGGAGCCTCGGCTGGATCAAAAGGACCTGGCCACGTTCCAGCCCGCCGTCTGAGATCGATCGAGGCGGTCGGGCTCTCTAATTGAACGCTCCCCCTGGTGGAACCCGAAACCGTGGAGACCCAAACACATGAACCGAGACGACTCGGCCACAGAGGAGCGCGGCTGCTGGCCCGGGTCCAGTCAGAGAGGCAGGAATCTGGACTGCAGGTTTCACCAAGTCAAATTTAAAGTGTCACATTCTGCTCATTTTCAGCTTCAACATTGTATTTTGAGGTTGTACCAGAATGGGTTTACATGGTTTCATTTTCAAAAAACACCATAATAGTGGGAACCACTAAGGTCTATATAAAAGAGACTTCAGATACAGTATTAGGGACCACTAAGGTCTATATAAAAGAGACTTCAGATACAGTATTAGGGACCACTAAGGTCTATATAAAGAAACTTCAGATACAGTATTAGGGACCACTAAGGCCTATATAAAAGAGACTTCAGATACAGTATTAGGGACCACTAAGGTCTATATAAAGAGACTTCAGATACAGTATTAGGGACCACTAAGGTCTATATAAAATAGACTTCAGATACAGTATTAGGGGACCACTAAGGTCTATATAAAAGAGACTTCAGATACAGTATTAGGGGACCACTAAGGTCTATATAAAAGAGACTTCAGATACAGTATTAGGGGACCACTAAGGTCTATATAAAAGAGACTTCAGATACAGTATTAGGGGACCACTAAGGTCTATATAAAGAGACTTCAGATACAGTATTAGGGATCACTAAGGTCTATATAAAAGAGACTTCAGATACAGTATTAGGGGACCACTAAGGTCTATATAAAAGCATCCAAAGAGCACCATGTCATGGGACCTTTAACTATTCAGTTCTCCATCTGCGCAGATGTTCCAAAGGAGATCCCCGACTTTTTCCTTCAGAGGATCCCGGGAAACTCGTACCGCCTGCAGGAAACCAGACTGTGTGATAAACACTTTGTTCGCTGTGCAGCATCTCATCTTCGCCTCTCTTCATGCTGCTGTCGAGCTTCTGAATACATTTTAAAATCCTGCAGCTCGCCTGCAGGTCTTACGTGGTTAAGGACTTGAATATATTTCCAAATTACTGCCGACGTTGTCGTAATGTGAGACTTGTAAGGCCCTCTTATCGAGTGCAGGTGGTGGAGTCAGGCCTGGTCCTTAGGTATGTTTTTCAGGGAGGGATGTTTTGTATTTTTGTGACTCTAAATGGTATGACTGCTGTATGTCTGTGAAGCGCAGCAGTTACGAATCTTACCTACGCCCGCCTAAAATCATCTGGATTCTGGAGCTGAACACCTGTCTCCACTCAAACAGGTAGATTGAGGTTAGTGACGTGACAACAGCACAGATACATGCACTAATAAAACACTATTTCAAATCAAAATAACAGAGAACAAAGCCCTTAACTCAACAATGCGCGTGATATTATTCCATTACGAGCACTTACTTTTTCACTAAGTATGGTCACACGTCAATATCATTTATATTATGGTTACTTACTTTTGCTATATTATTTAATTACTCATTCAATTTAATTTTAACATCACTTACTTTACAATACCTTTTATTTAATGCCACTTTACATTCATTCAATACTTTTTGCCCATTGTCTATTTGCCTGTTTGTGTGTTTACTTGTTTGTTTTTTTGCTTTTTACTGTGGGGAAACTGCTGCTGTAATAAGGGAATTTCCCCACTGTGAATAAATGAATAAAGTATTATCTAATCTAATGTAATCTAATAATTAACTCTGTTTATCTGTAAACCATTATAATGTTCTTGTTTTATCGATATCTCCGTGTTCAGCTGCAAGTCCATGGCAGGTAAAACGTCTGAGGACAGTCAAGTTGCCGACGTTATGATAAAATATGCTATTCCAATCGACCCTATATCAATGTTCTTTATAAATCCCCAAAATAACATGATTGATTCCACCCAACGCTCTTTGCCAAGTACAAATCTCTACTTTCATTAATTTTGGGGCGTCTTATTCAATTTTATAGCATTGTAAAACAAATGGAAGTGTTTTTGAAATAGTTTTGAGTAAAAGTTGACATATTCCAGTCTGTGATTATCATCAACATCCATTCCTTTAATTTTAGTCTCAATAATTCCTAATTTCTGCTTTTCTAACTCAAACATTAGGTATAATCTCCTATAAATGAGGTTTATTGACCATAAAATCCAAAAATAACTGTAAAACTAAAGTTAATAAGTTAGTGTTACGTAGTGTTGAAAACGTCAAAAAAATGACAGACATTGATAAAAAGGGACAAAAACAAGAAAAAGTTAAAAACATCAATAAAAAGCATCAACAAAAGTGTTAAATTCCAATTTTGACGGGAGCACAAGGGTTAATGGAAACTAAAGACTCGGATCCGCAGACGTTGGAAATTAGGAGTTCTACTTCATCACCTGACTTCCTGCTTTGCTCTCGTCGTGCAGTAACTCCTTCTCCCACCAGAGGGCGCCGCCACTATAAACTCAAATATAGGTCGTAATAGAAGCTTGTACAAACAAAGTCTGGGAGCGGTTTTCGGGGGAAGGCAGTTTCTTCCACACAGATCCTGTACCTAGAGCCGTCCACTGGTGATCCAACCCCTCAGATCAGACCTTAACCCTCCTGGTGTCCTGCAGGTCTAATCTGACCCCTTTCCAAAAAGTTTCTATATCAGAAATTTGGGTTTCTTTCAAACAAATTGTCCAAAAAAGTAACGTGGACGGTTCCCAACGACGCTCCTCACACGTTACATTAATAATCAGTTCACTACTTTCATTGAATTTGGGTGTTTTTTTTTTGTCAATTTCTTAACATTTGGAGAAAAAAACACTTGATAAAACAGTGTAAAAAAAGAGAGAAAAATATCAAATACAGTAACAAAAATGTGTAAATGTAAAAAAAAGCCACAAACATTTCAAAAGGGTCAAAAAAGACAACCAAAATGTTAAAAACAAAATAAATAATTCCAGTTTGGCGGGAAGACAACACCAGGGTTAATACCCCGGTGAAGTCCACGTATCAGGACACCTTTCTGGGCATTTTATGCCACTTAGGTGGAGAAGAAGAGATTTTATTTAGGCCTCCAGCGTTACTGATGAATGAATGAGTGTAATGAAAATGTATTCTCTTGATTCTGTAGCTTTATAGTCACACTAATACCTAATTTAATCTCTTGTTGATTAAAGTGCTTGGGGAAAAAAGGTGTATGCCTTTTTAATTCTGTACTAAAGATGTATTGGTTTATATAATGAAAAAAAAAAAAAGCTATTATGACCAACTTTAACGAGCGTGTTGAACCCAGCAGTTTAGTTAGGAGCTAGAAGAGTGGTACTTCTAGGAAAATGCAGAGAAAAGTACTGAGTCAGCCTCCTCCAAAACACAGTTATTTAAAAAATGCATGAATTATGATTATAAAAGCAGAGTAATTTTCATATTGCTCTCTGTGGTGAGCAGATATGCTCTCGTTCTGCCGGAGCCTCGCAGTTGGATGATAAGAGTACGCAGAGATACCCTCCCTCTGCTCGCTGCAATAATGTGTGTTTTTAATGTAAATATGCATTGTGGAAACTCGCAGGGTTACCCTTTATATTCATTAATCTTTCCATTAGCGTGACAGTTATTAATTTTCATTTACAGGTGCACAAAGGGGGGGCTTCTGTGTGTAATCACAGCCGATTTATCAGCCTGAACCAGGAGGTGAGATACGTGTTTTCCGACTTTTTCGGATGAATTTCCTTTTCGTTCTTTACACGATGTATCTACGGGGTGCTGACTGACTTCAGACATGAGCATTACTCTACCCGTCATGGTTAGAACTCAGAGAAACTCTAGAAACTATTTTTTAAAGATCATTTTTTGGGGGCTTTTCCCTTTAAAGTGACAGTGGATAGACATGAAAGGGGGAGCGAGATGGGGATGACATGCAGCAAAGGTCTTTCATCCTTGGCCATTTTGTCAATTTTTTTACCCCTCCAAAATTTCTGTATGATGATGATGTATACTTTATCATTCCCGCAAGAGGAAATTACAATGTTTTCACTCTGTTGTTATTACACACAGGCCTGAACTACACACACATTCACTAAGGCGGTTTAACTCTGAAAAATATTGTGATGGAATTCCAGAAGGCCAACATTATCTAAGGAAAAGGACACAAAGCGAGTCCCAGTATTCAAACATTTCAATGTTTTTGTCTCTAAAAGTGCAATTATTGATCAGCACTATCTGATTTGACATTCAATATTTTATGCTTGGGAGAGAATTAGTGTGAGGCGCAAATTTTTTTTTAACTTTGGGTGAATTAACTCTAAATTAGCACCACACTATTTTTGATGAAACCATTTTTAAAAACCAAATGATTTTTCTGAAGAAAAAAAAAAAAAAAAAGAAAATGTTGAGTTGCAATGGGGTTGGCATAGAGGAGCTGTGTGATGAGACAGAAAGAAAGACAGAAAGTGGGTGAAGGATGGAGTATGGAATGTAAACGACCAAACGCATCGGCCAGTCTTAAAGAAAGACCATGCAAAGACATGTGTGTGCCCCTTCAATATTGAAGATTAGTTACAATTACAATACCTACTCATGCACTGATGGAGAGATGTCAGAGTGTGGGGGGGGGGGCTGCCCATGGAAAGGCGCCCCGAGCAGTTGGGGGTTCAGTGCCTTGCTCAAGAGAAGGTGAACTGGCATCTCTCCAGCTACCAGCCCACCACCAGACTTTTGGTCCGTATGGGGACTTGAACCCGCGACCCTCCGGTTCCCAACACACACATTTCCATCAAGTGTAGCTTCATAGTGTATTGTGTTCCTGGAGTTAACAAGGGACTATCTAACAGGTTGTGCCCTGCCTGTAACTCAGTAACAGGTTGGCGGAGGGATATGAAGATGAGATGCTGAAGTGTGTTTTGTTGTGTCTACGCTGGGAGAGTTACACATTCAAAGCTAACAATCACTAGCATTATACTAAATATTCACAACATAAATCTCATGTTACATTATAATAATATAAAAAAGCTGCCTTGCCTTTGGCTGTTCTTCTTAGTCGATTAACACTCGGGACTTTGTCGACTTTGAAATGTGTTTTATTTTGAAAATAATAAAACAAGTGGGATGTAATCAATGGCAAAACGATGGCATGTGGCAGAAAAAAAGTTGTATTACGTTTACTGAGGACCCCCCCCTCCCCAAAATAAAGGTTTGTATCAAATCGTGGATCAAAAATCGTGATACGAACTCTGGGTTTGTTACAGCCCTGCTGTATTTTATTATTATAATAATAATAATAATAGATTTTATTTGTAATGCTCTTTACATTTAAGACAAACCTCAAAGCAGGGCTGTAGTCAAGACCACCTTAGTCGAGTCCAAGTCAAGACCGAGTCCAAAGAGGTTCGAGTCCAAGACAAGACCGAGTCCAAAAAGGTTTGAGTCCAAGTTAAGACCGAGTCCAAAAAGGTCCGAGTCCAAGTTAAGACCGAGTCCAAAGAGGTCAGAGTCCAAAGAGGTTCGAGTCAGAGTCAAGACCGAGTCCAGGACAGAAAAAAAGGTCTTATGCATGACAGTACCAAGACAATCATTTTGGGTTTCACTTTCCCTCCAACATTATTATTATTAACATAATAAAGACACCTGGACTCGGTCCAGACCAAAAGCCATATCTGGCAAGACCAGTGGCCGAAACCAAGACAAGTCAGAGTCCATAGAACAGGACTTGAGACCGGTCTTGGACTCGAGTACTACAGCCCTGCCTCAAAGTGCTACAGGTAAGACCCTGAAAGCAAGGTAAAAACATCAGTTTAAAATATATATAAATAGTGCAACAACGTTATTGTTATTAAGGTTAATTAAGGTTAAAACTCCTAAGTTTTAAGTGTAAAGTCTTCCTAAGGTCGTATGCTGCTTGCTATTTCTCAGAACTAAAGATCAAACACATCAGTGATATTATCAGAGGTCAGACAGGTTGGGAGCTTCAAAGCCTTTCCTCTCTCCACTTGGCATGGAGGACGCACTCACTCTGCCAAGACGCTGTCCCGTGGACGGGAGGGAGTGATGTCAGCGGTCCAGAGCTCGGGCTCGCCGCCCAAAAATGTGCTCGGATCAGCGCCAAGACCGGACCGCTTTCCCTTTCACGCCTTTAAGAGCTCGGTGCTCTGGCTGCAGACGAGGGGAACCGCGGCCGCCGGCTCGTTTGTTTACATCATTAGAGACATTAGAGGAAAGCTGTGAACACATAGAGGAAAATATTAGTATTCAGCTTTTAGTTCCAGGTCTCAGTCCCTCTTTAATGTGTCCTGATGGGAGATAAGAACCGCAGCAGCATTGATTGCTGTGGTTAAATTGGCATCATAGTATCCCACCATGCACTGCTCTGATCTGGCTTCCATCGTCTCCTGCATACTAATTTAGGCAGATTTCTTTTTTTCAGATTATATTTTATTGGGAAATATCACATCCATTGACAAGTACAAATGGAATTACAGTTGTTAGTGTCAGAATTGTACAGAACCAAAGGTTGTGTATCAATAGTTTCTTGTTCCAGATGTCCAATGTCCATTCCCTTTTAATAATATGTATACTATGTATTTACATCTAGAAGGGGTATAAAAGCAAAAAGTAAATGCATAAAATTTAAAAATAGATAGAAATGTCTGTAGCAGTTTGGCATCATTCAGTCATGTTGTAAAGACAAGACTTTGGTCCTGTTTAGTACTTAATCTATTTGATTTTTGAAGAAAAAAAAAGGTTTTTATTGTTCAAATATATGTGCATTTGGTGGTACTCGGGAAGGGCAATGGGTGTTGTTTATCCTGATGTGTTAGCAACAAAATGGGATAGAGTGGTGAGAGAGTATTAGAGCTTCTTCATCACTGAGATACATTGGACAACCCAAGAAAAGGCAGATTTTAATAGTGTGCTCACACCTAAAAACTCCACAACTTCTGATGTTAAGTTGACTCCACTGATGGTCACGGTTGTCCCACGGAGCATGGCAAAGGAAGTACAAGCACTTCTTACTACTCGGAAAAATTCTAAGCAGTAGGAAAGACCTTTCAGTTGTTATTATGAATATTACTTGTCATTAGTCGACTAGTCTCTGCTTTCCCAGACCTTCCTCTGCAGCTCTGCAGAGGAAGGTCTGGCTGATACACACAGAGCATTCTGAGATGGGGGAGAAAAAAAAACGTGCTCTGGTTTATTGGTAGCCTGGAAATCCAGACCCAAATCCCAAAGATTAAGGGTCTCGCAGACCCAAATCCGGAAGATTAAGGGTCTGGCATCGAGTAATGGAAGTCGCCCATCTACAACCAATCACAACAACACAAGGAGGGATGTATCCAGAGCCCCACGCTTAGCTACCAGCGTAGATTAGTAGATTAGACTGTCATCATCTGTTCAGCTCGCCTCTGGCCCCGCCTACATAATATAATAATAATAATAATAATCTTTTTTTGTTGAGCACTTTTCAAAAACACGTTACAAAGTGCTTTAACAAGTGTAAAGACAATAATATCCAAGAGACAATAATACAAAAATACAAAAGCATGAAAACATTAAAAGACTGAAATACAGCTAAATATACAATTTGTAAAATACAATAAAAATAAAAGGGATAAAGTAAAAGTCAAACATCAGATATCCTGAAAAATAAAGGCTGAAAATGCCCCAAAAATATACAAAAAAAAAGTTATTCCAATGTTCAAACGTCATCTTTTTGATCAGTTATGACAGCTCATGTGTGTGTGTGTGTGCCTGTCACTCTCAATTTTAAGCTGAACAACCAATCAGTGTCAAGAATGTACCTGATTACTCTATTAACTACTGAAATAATTAAAATGATTTAGAGTTTGGAACATAACCAATAACTCCAGCCACTGTCAATAAGTGCAGTCGAGTCTAAAGTACAATGTAGGAAAAGTGGAATATTGGACTGGATAGACTTAGTTACTGTCTTCCTCTGCATCCAATTTATTTCCTTCATATCTTCTTGTCATCTCCGTCCATCCCTGCTGACTGTCTCTCTCTGTTATTTTGGACTGTGTGTCTGTGTGATTCGGTCAGGCCGGCCGGTGGGCAGCGCAGCGTTGGGCTTCACCTCTCTTTCCGTTTGATTAAATCATATCTGTAGCGGCGAGACGGGTCCCGCAGAGTCAGGTGCAGAATTATTAACCTTTGCTGTCGGAAGGACGCCTCTCTCTCTGCAGGCCTGCGGTGAGATGACCGGCCAAGATGGACGCCCCGGTTCACAACTCAGACGTGTGTGTGTGTGTGTGTGTGTGTGTGTGTGTGAGAAGGAGCACAGGCGGGGCGGCTCAGAATAAAGTCATCCATCCCTGACGGAGTCTGAGCCGCTCTCAGAGACCAGATACAGAGCTTTTCATAATTCAACAAAGAACCTATCAGCAACTCGGGAAACCTTCACAGACATTCACAGCTCATCAGAATCAGTTTTTCTGGCATTACTCGACATGTTTAACTTCCTCAATGAAACCTTCGCCGCACACCTTTCTTAGGCCCTGTTTAACCGTACAGTGGCTTGAGAAAGTTTACACCCCCCCAGGCTAAAGTTGACTAAAAAGAGGAATAAACATTTTGGAAATTGATCGTAATGCCTTAATTCAAAAGAATTAGGAAAATCCAACCTTTAAGGACACCAATGGACACTATGCATCCGGATCCATTAAATAACTGGTCTTGTGAATTTACGCCCTAGCGAGTAGTATGAATGGGTGAAAATCCGCAGAGGGAGGTTGGCCAGACGGACATGCAGAGCAAATCTCAAATTTGCCGAAAGTTTGTCAGGGTTTACCCAGACTCACGATACCTGTATCAGATTTTAGTTTCAGACCACCACAGTGACGTTGCAGATTGCACATGTCCTCTCTCTACATTATAGCTTGTATTCATGACTCGCCAGACATTTGTAGCTTGTGTCCAGCCACCTTGTTCATTGTCGGGCCCTTGCTGTTACGAGGGTGCCTTCTGATTGGGCTAAAGACGCGGCTTTGGAAGGATCCATTAAACCACAGTCAGCTGTATTTACCATCCTAATAAACTGTGGCAGAATGTGTTGTGACTGATCCTACTCTCTGAGAGTGAAACAAGCAGCCCTGCCTCTAATATGGCTCCGACCTGACTCGCTGCAGAGTTGTAATTAGCCTATTAACAGCTAACAGGCAGGGTTTTGTTACTCCGCGAAGGCCACACCGTGAAAGCATTAAGACTACAACTGCAGCAACAGACTGGAATAATCAGCCCTGGTTTACACTGATAATTGGCTGTTAGACAATAAGAAGGACAGAGTGGAGGCACATTGTTTGTGGGACTTTGACACACGGAAGCCGCGGATGAACAGACAGCCCACGCCAAAGGACAAGGCAGCAGAGATCAGGTCCCTGCAGGGATCCAGGTTCCCAGCAACCAATTAGATAAAAAACAAAGGTCTGGGCTTAACGAGAACCAGAGTATGTTCCGACAGCCTGCTGATGGGTTGTAATGTGGGGGGGGCCTGGCGGTAACGAGGTCGCTCGGTCGGGTTAACCTCCTGAACCATGCGTTTACTTTTCCCCCCCCTTAAATGTTCCCATCATAATCAACATTGAAAGTTATAAAACATCTTGAATATGTTTTATTCAGACTTTATGATTCATAAAATATGTTCACAAATTTCTCATTTATTTACTTCATGAAGTTTTGTAGATGTGTGCATCATTTTGTAAACTTTCCCCTTCTGAAAATTGGCCTGACATTGGATATCTTTGTAAACTTTGGGATGTCCACTGCAATTTAAAATAAAGTTGGGTGAGTTTGAACAATGCTTGACCTTCCAGCATGGGGTCGTATAGATTCTCTACACTGGTTAAACCTGGATGTTACAACTTCTCTGGCAGAGAAAATACTTATTTATTCATCTTCAAAACTAGACTAGAAAAGACTTAATGTTTAATTAT
Organism: Etheostoma perlongum; assembly: GCA_026937815.1. NCBI lineage: Eukaryota > Metazoa > Chordata > Actinopteri > Perciformes > Percidae > Etheostoma > Etheostoma perlongum. The sequence goes on from CM049380.1 coordinate 30,435,338, forward strand.
GTTACCATCATTTTTGTCATCATTTAAGGTATATATAGGTGCCTCTTGATTAAGTATGGTACCGTTACATTACAAAATTGTGTTTGTATGAATTACAAATTACCTATAAGATAGTGTGTGTGTGTGTGTGTGTGTGTGTGTGTGTGTGTGTGAGTGTCTAGAGTTGCAGACTGATCTCATGAAATGGCGTATGTATGACACGCCAATCCGTTTGCCATTATTGGCGTGTTATCAAGACGCATGCTCGCTTTTAAGTGTGTATATCAACGCTGTTTGGCCTCCATTGACTGTACCCTGCAATTGCGTGTGAATTTACGCCCTAGCGAGTAGTATGAATGGATGAAAATCCACGGAAGGAGGTTGATCGGGGTGCTTGATAAGTAAAACACAGGACCTTCACCCAGTAGAGATCGCGTCACGCGTGTCACGGTTCCTGAACTCGACCGTCAGTTTCTTCTTCGTCCCCTAATACTGTATCTGAAGTCTCTTTATATAGACCTTAGTGGTCCCTAATACTGTATCTGAAGTCTCTTTTATATAGACCTTAGTGGTCCCTAATACTGTATCTGAAGTATCTTTATATAGACCTTAGTGGTCCCTAATACTGTATCTGAAGTCTCTTTTATATAGACTATAGTGGTCCCTAATACTGTATCTGAAGTCTCTTTTATATAGACCTTAGTGGTCCCTAATACTGTATCTGAAGTCTCTTTTATATAGACCTTAGTGGTCCCCTTATACTGTATCTGAAGTCTCTTTTATATAGACCTTAGTGGTCCCTAATACTGTATCTGAAGTCTCTTTATATAGACCTTAGTCGTCCCCTAATACTGTATCTGAAGTCTCTTTTATATAGACCTTAGTGGTCCCTAATACTGTATCTGAAGTCTCTTTATATGGACCTTAGTGGTCCCTAATACTGTATCTGAAGTCTCTTTTATATAGACCTTAGTGGTCCCCTTATACTGTATCTGAAGTCTCTTTTATATAGACCTTAGTGGTCCCCTAATACTGTATCTGAAGTCTCTTTTATATAGACCTTAGTGGTCCCTAATACTGTATCTGAAGTCTCTTTTATATAGACCTTAGTGGTCCCTAATACTGTATCTGAAGTCTCTTTTATATAGACCTTAGTGGTCCCCTAATACTGTATCTGAAGTCTCTTTTATATAGACCTTAGTGGTCCCTAATACTGGATCTGAAGTCTCTTTTATATAGACCTTAGTGGTCCCTAATACTGTATCTGAAGTCTCTTTTATATAGACCTTAGTGGTCCCCTAATACTGTATCTGAAGTCTCTTTTATATAGACCTTAGTGGTCCCTAATACTGTATCTGAAGTCTCTTTTATATAGACCTTAGTGGTCCCTAATACTGTATCTGAAGTCTCTTTTATATAGACCTTAGTGGTCCCTAATACTGGATCTGAAGTCTCTTTATATAGACCTTAGTGGTCCCTAATACTGGATCTGAAGTCTCTTATTCCGTGATTATTCTCCTGTCTGGCGCCCATCTCTTTGGATATTTGGGGATAAACCTACGGTACAATTAGGCAAAAATAGACGTTTTCTTAAGTTAGGGATGGCTAAAATTTTCTGGTAAGGTAATCATCTGGTAAGGATGCATCCTGGGGGGGTCCCTAGGGAGGTGGTCCAGGCGCGTCCATCTGGGAGGAAGCCCCGGGGAAGACCCAGGACTAGGTGGAGGGACGTCCAGCTGGGAGGAGGCCTCGGGGAAGACCCAGGACTAGGTGGAGGGACGTCCAGCTGGGAGGAGGCCTCGGGGAAGACCCAGGACTAGGTGGAGGGACGTCCAGCTGGGAGGAGGCCTCGGGAAGACCCAGGACTAGGGTGGGAGGGACGTCCAGCTGGGAGGAGGCCTCGGGGAAGACCCAGGACTAGGTGGAGGGACGTCCAGCTGGGAGGAGGCCTCGGGGAAGACCCAGGACTAGGTGGAGAGATTATATCTCCAACCTGGCCTGGGAACGCCTCGGATCCCCCAGTCGGAGCTGGTTGATGTGGCTCGGGAAAGGGAAGTTTGGGGTCTCCTGCTGGAGCTGCTGCCCCCGATACCCGATACCGGATAAGCGGATGAAGATGGATGGAAAACAGTGGGGCGTTCCTATGGATGGCACCAACACTGACTGTATGAAATTGTATGCACACTGCATCTCTATCACCTCGGGCAGGTTCCTTTAAAAAGCAATCCAGTCAGTCAGTCTCTGCAGATTGCAGTGTATAAATCCAATCCGTTATCATCACCCCGGTTACTGTCGGCGTTGGGAATCGGTGTCGCCGAGGATGTGTGTGTTTCACTGCAGGGCGAGGAAGACGAATGGCGATGCTGTAAGGTGAGCGTGAGAGCGAGGGGGGACTCAGGTGGCGGGCTGATGCATGATGGGAGTGGCGGAAGCTCAGGTGGGAGTTAACTCAGTGTCAAATGAGACAGAGAGATGGGTGAAGAAGGATGGGGGGGGGGGGGTTATATAGAGTCCAGCATCAGTACTGCAGCTGAGCCTCTCTGATGCCTCTGCACATAGATCACACTGAAAGGTAGGAGGGCTCCAATAACCCCGCAGGAACCAACAATACTACAAAATACTGTACAAAGTACACGGTGCACGGAAAATGCAAACAAAATACTGCGAAAAGTGTATACGAAATAATGACAGCCATGTTCATTTAACATAGAACTTTTTTATTTTTTTATTTTACAACTCCTGAAAGGCTTCTATAAACAGCTGCATTTTATAATATCAGCATCATATATATATATACATAACATCATATATCATGAGTGCTCACGTTGGAACATTTCACATAATCCCTAATCCACTACTATCTTTATTTATCTGTGTGTGTGTGTGTGTGTGTGTGTGTGTGTGTGTGTGTGTGTGTGTGTGTGTGTGTGTGTGTGTCTTTTTCATTGCGTCATTTGTTTTTATTGAGGGCATGTTCTGTCCTCCTTTCTTCAAGACTTGTTGTTGGGGTTAAGGTCTAAATTTGGTCAAAGTTTGAATAGTCCTGACTAGTATGGAAGTTTGTATGTGTGTGTGTGTGTGTGTGTGTGTGTATGTATGTGTGTGTGTGTGTGTGTGTGTGTGTGTGTGTGTGTGTGTGTGTAAATATGACAATATGTACAAATGACACAATTCATTATCAACTGGGTTTTATCCAAGTTCATTGTTGTGATTAGAGGATTAACAGAATAATCCTTTTTGTTATTTTTGGGGATGTTTGGGATGTTTTTCTCTCCCTGCCTCGGTTAGCATATCAAAATGAATCTAATATTTGTATTTTCATCAAAGTAAAAAGTATACCGAACCAACACGATGGATTCAGCCTCATCCATTTTCCACATGGAAGGCATCTGTTTGATTGCATGACTGGATCACCGTTCTTTTGTAGCTTTCCCTAATGGATGCTGAAGGCTGTTGCTGGTTTTGGACCTTTCCTCAGGACTCCTAAATGTTTCTTATGGCAAGCCCTTTTAACATTTAAAAGCTAAGTTCGACTATCCGGAATTAACATTGTAGATATCAATAACGTCTTCATGACTAGTCGTAATTACATTTTGGATAGTTGGAATTGTCATTCAAGATATCTGTAACGTAATTGTGACTGGTCAAAACGACAGATATCTACAATGACGTCATTGAAAACGTCATTCAACGCGTCACACATCTTAAATGACAATTGCAGACATCTTTAATTCAGTTTTGACGAGGCAAAATGAAAATTAAAAATATCTCAAAACGTCATTATGACGAGAGTCGTCTTGTTGTGGAAAGTGACGCTGAATCCTCATTTCTTGCTGCCAGCTCCTGTCTTGCACGGGCTGCAGCAACAAAAAGATGATTAAAAATGCCTTATGGTCCGACATGGTGCTAATGTGCTAATTACACAATTAACAGGTGCTAGCTATGTGATTTGATGATTTGAACAACGCGCTCTGCTCCCGCCTGTTTGCTTATAGATATCTGCAACGTCATTTTGCCTAATCAAAACTCCAGTTTAAGATATCTGTAATTACATTTTGACTAGGCAGAATGAAAGTTAAAGATATCTCAAATTTTAGATATCTCTAATTAAAATTTATTTCAAGATATCCATATCTTGATAATACATATCTACTATTAAATTACGAATATCCCTAACTCCAGTTTGAGATATCTACTACGCCATTTCGCCTAGTCAAAACTTAATTTAAGATATCTGAAAAGGACCATATAGATATCTTGAATTGAGTTGAATTAAAGATATCTGGAACTGGAGTTATGACTAGTCAGTATCAAATTGTAGATATCTCAAACTGGAATTACAGATATCTACAATTCAGTTGCGAATATCCGTAATTCACACAGTAGATATCTGCAACTGAATTGTAGATGTCTGCAATGATAGATGGCAAACATGATGTAATTTGTCCTAGGAAGAATGTCTTTGTGGATATCTGAAATGTTCTTTTTGACTAGGCAAAACTGAATTAAAGATATCTGCAACACATATCCAGTCTAGCTTTTAAATGTTAAAATGGGTTGCCATACTTACTAGACTAGAGCATCTTGTTGGTTTCACTCGGTCCCCAACGTTTTATGAAGGATGTTAGGGGGTTTTGCGAGAGCTCTGGGAGATAATGATAAGATGTTTGTGTAAGTTCTTGTAGTTTCCTTTACGATTGTTGAAGATTTTAAATTCCAAGTCGTTTTCAACCTTCTCAACCCACGTTTTAAGGTACCTTTCAACCCAAAGACGTGCAAGGAAATCGGCAAAACTTGTTTATTTCTGTTGTCATTTTCAGCCATAATGGTAAGGTTAGGGGACCGCTAAGGTCTATCTAAAATATAAGATCAAGATGGGGGCGCGAGTACATCGCGAGGCTCGCAGTCTCTCCAGATTCTGCAATTTTGCGGTATTTTTCTTGCTCATTTCGGGTCTGTTTGTGCGGCCTTTACATCGTACACGCGATGTGAGCTTTTGGATATTGGTTTGCGATTTTCCAACAGTTTTATGGACAACCTTCGACTCCTTCCTGAGATCGCCAGAATACCCGAGGCTACGCACTCTACCCGGCCGGGGGTGGAAGTGCTCGCAGGCAGCGTCGAGATCGTAAACAAAGGCGGGGGAAGCGCAGAGGACTAAGAGCTAAGCTAAAGCTAACATCACACCGGCTCTCTTTACCCAGAATTCTCGTTGACAATGTACGGTCGCTGTTGAAAAAAATGGAGAAGATCCGACTCAACATTACATACAGCAAGAGACTTTTGAACTGTAATGTCCTAGCATTCATTTCTATATTTATTCAGTACTTATCCATGTCCTGCACTTATGAAACCATTGCATATCCTGTACTTACTGCTATTGCACTTCTGGTTAGACCTAAACTGCATTTTGTTGCCTTGTACATGTGTAATGACAATAAAGTTTAATCTAATCTAATAACAGAGACTTCAGATCCAGTATTAGGGGACCACTAAGGTCTATATAAAAGAGACTTCAGATACAGTATTAGGGACCACTAAGGTCTATATAAAAGAGACTTCAGATACAGTATTAGGGGACCACTAAGGTCTATATAAAAGAGACTCAAATACAGTATTAGGGACCAATAAGGTCTAAATAAAAGAGACTTCAGATACAGTATTAGGGACCACTAAGGTCTATATAAAAGAGACTTCAAATACAGTATTAGGGACCACTAAGGTCTATATAAAAGAGACTTCAGATACAGTATTAGGGGACCACTAAGGTCTATATAAAAGAGATATCAGATACAGTATTAGGGGACCACTAAGGTCTATATAAAAGATACTTCAGATACAGTATTAGGGGACCACTAAGGTCTATATAAAGAGACTTCAGATACAGTATTAGGGACCACTAAGGTCTATATAAAAGAGACTTCAGATACAGTATTAGGGGACCACTAAGGTCTATATAAAAGAGACTTCAGATACAGTATTAGGGACCACTAAGGTCTATATAAAAGAGACTTCAGATACAGTATTAGGGACCACTAAGGTCTATATAAAAGAGACCTCCGCTGCACTTCCCCTATACACTTAGGCAAATGGTTTTGCATGTGCGGCCTGTAAAGCAAGTTGAAAGTGAACTATAAAGAGATAGCGAGAACGAGAGTGTGTGGCAGACAGACTGCTGGTGCAGTCATGCAGTAAATGATGTTGGTTTAAGGCATCATACAGCCCTAGATTGCCACCTCCAGCCTTCACACACACACGCACACTTAACACACAGTCACACACTTAACACACAGTCACACACTTAACACACAGCCGCCTCTTAATGGTAATGCTCTTTAAATGGCTTTATTGATTTTAATGTAGCCTACCACACATATTTTATGAAAGTCAATATGGTAAGAACACCGCCTCCCTAATGTAAATAGCCAGTTGGAAGTCTATTAGAATGGGTTATCGATGGAGGAGTGGTAATTACCTGCCGCTGCGCCGCGCTCGCTCTTTATCTAGCCGTGTCTTAGCCTGACACTTTAAAGCCACAATGGAGCCGAACATCAGGGGGACGCTGGGGAATATGCAACGCAAATCCATGCCCTTAATGTCCATGTGCTTTTGATCAATGCAGAGAAGAGAGAGAGAGTTTGGACTGCATGTAGTTAGTCTGAAGCTTCCTGTCTGTGTGAAGAGTCTCCACATAGTCCTCATACCTGAAGACATAAAAATACTCTTTTATACACACAGTTCAGCTCATTTCCTCTCTTGCATCACTATATATATATATAAATAATTCTACACTACTGCTACTGATATTCCCATGGCTGAAATAACCCACAGGGAGCTAAATTAGCTGTTGGCCTCTGTTGACTTTCTGTATCTAATAATTTGGGTAAACAAATGTTCATGAATATGCGCTATCCTAATTCTGACACAGGAACCCTGGTTGGGATGCGTTTTTCTAAATATATGAAGGTGGAGAGTTTAAGCTATATGAGGTCCTTATCATTTAATCCTTTAAAGGGGCACGTTCCCAAAATAAAATAGCAGTTAATCAAATTACCGGAAACAATTGGACACGACACATAATACTTCAGGGCTAATAAAAAGGATCTTTGGGCCTGCTCGGACGTCCTTGGCTGAGTACTGTTATTACTGCTACTGCTCTTGCTGATTCTCCTGATCATACTAGTTTTGTCCGTTGAATCGGATCAAGTTGCATTACAAATGTTCAAACATTTGTTCCTTTTGTTTCATACCAGTGTTTTCCCTATAATTGTACAGGCCGGCCAACAGGAACCTCCGCCAGGACTCAGTATTTTGGTTTGTACTTTGTTTTATCTTTTTCTGGAATAAACCTACAACAGCTACAAGACTTTGCCTGCTCTCTCTGCATTTTGGGTCCGCCATTCACCCACCTGCCTTTACACTTACTTATGCAGGTTTGTGGTCCCTTGTCTGCTTCTCCTACTGCATCTGTAACTACTGCCGTTATCACTATCCATCCCGAATACTACAGTTCTTTTCTTTGTTCTGCTTTTACTCCTTCCACTGTCAGGGCACTGAAATGAAGGGTTTGGACGGCATGTCTCTAAGTGACAAGTGTTTCCATTTGCATGGAAGATAAGAAATAGTCTCCCATGCATTGAATTCATTCCATTTCTCAGGCTCTCTTTCTCTATCTCCACCTCTTCTCGCTGTCATTTTCTCTAACTCTCTCTTTCATTCCTCCTCCTCTTCCTCGCTTCCAGCTCCACGACTGGGTGACGCCGCTTAATTGGCAACGACACTGAAACATGTCCTGTCCTGCTCTGCAGCCTCCTCTGCATAATTAAAACAAGAGCAACACTTCATCTCCACTGCAGAGAGAGAGAGAGAGAGAGAGAGAGAGAGAGAGAGAGAGAGAGAGAGAGAGAGAGAGAGAGAGAGAGAGAGATCCGCTGTTATATCTCTTCTTAAAAACTACTTTTATAGACCAGCTTTTATGGGATGACTTTTATCCTATTATTTTTACAAATATATTATTTTTACCCTCTGTGTCCACCCTTTTATTTCCCGCTGGCTTCTTCCTTAACTTTTTAATTCATTTCCACTTTGATGTTTGAATTTATTTGATTGTTGAAGCACTTTGTCAACCGGTGCGTTTGAAGTATGCCAGAAATTGAGTTTTATTATTGTATTATTCATAATATTGTTACAAAAAGAGAGAGAGAGAGAGAGAGAGAGAGAGAGAGAGAGAGAGAGAGAGAGATTTATGATGTGGGATGCACGCTGAGCGGGTAAAAAGATCACAGGACTCGGCAGGAAATGGAAGGGTTGTCGTGGAAACAACAGAGCGGGAATGGACGACTTCTCCACCTGAGGATGCTCCGATCAAAGCAACCAGAACCAAAGAGAACTACCCAGAACCAAACATAACTACCCAGAACCAAAGAGAACTACCCAGAACCAAACATAACTACCCAGAACCAAAGAGACCAATCTAGAACCAAAGAGATCTATCCAGAACCAAGGAGACCTACCCAGAACCAAGGAGACCTATCGAGAACCAAGGAGACCTATCCAGAACCAAAGAAACCTATCCAGAACCAAAGAGACCTATCCAGAACCAAAGAGACCTATCCAGAACCAAGAAGACCTATCCAGAACCAAGAAGACCTATCCAGAACCAAGGAGACCTATCCAGAACCAAGGAGACCTATCCAGAACCAGAACCAAAACGATCTGTCCAGAACCAAGGTGACCTACCCAGAACCAAAGAGACCTACCCAGAACCAAAGAGACCTATCCAGAACCAAAGAGACCTATCCACAACCAAAGAGACGTATCCACAACCAAAGGGAACTATCCAGAACCAAACAGAGCTAGCCAGAACCAAAAAGATCTATCCAGAACCAAGGAGACTTATCCAGAACCAAAGAGACCTATCGAGAACCAAAGAGACCTGTCGAGAACCAAAGAGACCTATCCAGAACCAAAACGATCTGTCCAGAACCAAGGAGACCTACCCAGAACCAAGGAGACCTACCCAGAACCAAAGAGACCTGTCGAGAACCAAAGAGACCTATCCAGAACCAAAACGATCTGTCCAGAACCAAGGAGACCTACCCAGAACCAAGGAGACCTACCCAGAACCAAAGAGACCTATCCAGAACCAAACAGGCAAACAAAACAAGACGCAGCTTTTTTTCATTTGGTCAAAAGAGGACGTTTGGTCACCCTAGGAAACCGCTCGATTTGGCCTTTTTGGGCTGAATTGGGACATAGCTTTGGACTTCTTCCTGTTCTCCTCACAGGACAGGAAGCTCTTGGTTCTCCCGGTAACCCCCGGAGACCAGCGAAGCCATGTCCTCATTTTAGTGTGGCGGAGGAGGCGGAGGAGAAATCCCTAAATGCTGTCTTCTGTCTTCTGTCCTCGCGGCCTCAGCGCTGTGTTTAATACCCCTAGTCGACTTTGATAAAGCGCGGCGTGGAAACCACCGCCTCTACAACGCCGCTCCATTCATGATCTGCCTATTCAGCAAAAGTAGAGAGGGGGGCTTCAGAGATAGGGAAGAGGGAGGGATGGAGGCAGAGAAAATTGAGTAAAGGAGAGTGGGAACAAAAACACAAAGAGAATAGATTGGGAGATGGAGAGAGAGAGAGAGAGAGAGGGGCTGCCATACTCCACACTGTGTACACTTGCTTTTAACCCTTGTGTGGTCTTACTGCCAACCATCCAACTTTTCGTTTTTTTCTGGGTCAAAATTTTAACCCTTGTGTTGTCCTCGGGTCACATTTGACCCATTTTCAGTTTTTTCATCACATAGAATGGGCCTTCGAAGTAAGCTGAAAATGTCATCATTAGAAACTTTGGAAAAAACATTTTAAAAAAAGGACCCACTACATTGAAAAAGTGACAAAAATGTAAGAAAATGCCATACCTTTTTTTTTAATGGTTGACGGGAAGACAACATTTTTTAGGTTTTTAGGGTTAAATTAATTAATTTTTTTTCTTTTGACACTTTTGTCGCTTTCCCCTGATGCTTTAGTCACTTTTTCCCAAGTGTTTTGTCACTCTTTCCGATGTTTTTTGTCAATTTTTTTCTAGGCTTTTCAAGGTTTTTTCAATTTACTTTTTATAAAATGTTTTTTTTTTTTTTAAATTTTATATGCAATAACATTGAATAAAACATCCAGATTCAATGAAAGTAATGAACTGATCAATTATTTCACAGAAAATTTCTATAGAACTATCCACGTTATTTTGTTTGTCTCGCTTTGCCAATCCAATTCTTTAAATCAATTGTCGGATAGTCTAGCTAGCTGTCTGGATTTACCCTGCAGAGATCTGAGGACCAGGTAACCATAGTCCTCAGATTGGACAGATAGTCTAGCTAGCTGTCTGGATTTACCCTGCAGAGATCTGAGGACCAGGTAACCATAGTCCTCAGATTGGACAGATAGTCTAGCTAGCTGTCTGGATTTACCCTGCAGAGATCTGAGGACCAGGTAACCATAGTCCTCAGATTATAGTCTAGCTAGCTGTCTGGATTTACCCTGCAGAGATCTGAGGACCAGGTAACCATAGTCCTCAGATTGGACAGATAGTCTAGCTAGCTGTCTGGATTACCCTGCAGAGATCTGAGGACCAGGTAACCATAGTCCTCAGATTGGACAGATAGTCTAGCTAGCTGTCTGGATTTACCCTGCAGAGATCTGAGGACCAGGTAACCATAGTCCTCAGATTGGACAGATAGTCTAGCTAGCTGTCTGGATTTACCCTGCAGAGATCTGAGGACCAGGTAACCATAGTCCTCAGATTGGACAGATAGTCTAGCTAGCTGTCTGGATTTACCCTGCAGAGATCTGAGGACCAGGTAACCATAGTCCTCAGATTGGACAGATAGTCTAGCTAGCTGTCTGGATTTACCCTGCAGAGATCTGAGGACCAGGTAACCATAGTCCTCAGATTGGACAGATAGTCTAGCTAGCTGTCTGGATTTACCCTGCAGAGATCTGAGGACCAGGTAACCATAGTCCTCAGATTGGACAGATAGTAGCTAGCTGTCTGGATTGGACTGCAGAGATCTGAGGACCAGGTAACCATAGTCCTCAGATTGGACAGATAGTCTAGCTAGCTGTCTGGATTTACCCTGCAGAGATCTGAGGACCAGGTAACCATAGTCCTCAGATTGGACAGATAGTCTAGAGCTGGACCAGGATCTGAGGACCAGGTAATCATAGTCCTCAGATTGGACAGATAGTCTAGCTAGCTGTCTGGATTTACCCTGCAGAGATCTGAGGACCAGGTAACCATAGTCCTCAGATTGGACAGATAGTCTAGCTAGCTGTCTGGATTTACCCTGCAGAGATCTGAGGACCAGGTAACCATAGTCCTCAGATTGGACAGATAGTCTAGCTAGCTGTCTGGATTTACCCTGCAGAGATCTGAGGACCAGGTAACCATAGTCCTCAGAAATCAGCCGCAGGTTAGAGCGCCAACACAGTGACAGAGGACGTGGACGGACACCAGCAAAAAGACACGCATCTGGCGGAAATTCCTGCGGCGCCGGAGATATCCCGGAAGTGGAACGTCGTGGATATAGGCTACACCGGTGTGTATCATACGTCTCCACCTGATCCCTGGTCCACTGCATCGAGGCATAAACCTAGGGTGACCAGACGTACCCGGTTTCCGGGGACAGTCCCCGATTTTGGGGACCTGTCCCCGTCTGGATCTGTCTCCGGAAATGTCCCTGGTTTTCACTGTGACTGACAGACCCGACACTGGAATGAAAGAAAGAAAACTCTGACCAAACGGAGCCGATCGAGCAGCGCTGCTCAGAGCTCAGAGATGTTTTAGAAAGCCGTATTTTACCATGCTAAAATCACTGATTATTTACATGGAGTCTGGTGGAGATATGCTGCTCTATACACGCTAAAATCACTGATTATTTACATGGAGTCTGGTGGAGATATGCTGCTCTATACACGCTAAAATCACTGATTATTTACATGGAGTCTGGTGGAGATATGCTGCTCTATGCTAAAATCACTGATTATTTACATGGAGTCTGGTGGAGATATGCTGCTCTATACACGCTAAAATCACTGATTATTTACATGGAGTCTGGTGGAGATATGCTGCTCTATACACACTAAAATCACTGATTATTTACATGGAGTCTGGTGGAGATATGCTGCTCTATACACGCTAAAATCACTGATTATTTACATGGAGTCTGGTGGAGATATGCTGCTCTATACACGCTAAAATCACTGATTATTTACATGAAGTCTGGTGGACTTTTATGTTTTAAAAAATGATCTTAATCTTTAACAGAAAGGTCGGCCTCCTTAGAAATCCTTTCCATAATGTTATCAGACACTTAGAATATTAATCTGAGTCTGTCAGCAGCAAAACGAGCACTTTATGAACGTATGACAAGCTGGACAATTCTCCCATTAACTTCCATTGTAGCTTGTTTCTCTGCTGCCGACTGCAGCGATCTCGTTTCATACTGCATCAATGTCAAAGGAACATCTTTCCTCAATAGTTTATATTGTATCTGATACTCAGCTCTAGGTCTAGTGTCCCCGTTTTAAGTTTTACAAAAATTAAAAACATGACGTGTTTTGGAGGTATTTACGCTTCTGAGCTGAAAATGTCAGAAGATTTTGTCTGAGAAATCTGGTCACCTTACATAAACCTCGAAGTATATGTGCGCCTGCTCTACCCACTGTTCCAACCCGGCCACGGGAGAAATGCTTCTAATAGACTTCACCGCTCTCGGCAGTGTCCATTTCCTTAACTGTCTATGGTTGCAGGTCTGTCCATGTGAGTGCAGAGGCATTTTCTAAAACACGCCCCATAATCACAGCCCAATGGAGACGTATCAGACTCATTCTGACTAGAATCTGAGTATGACGACGTCAGGCTAATTTTATTGTAGTCTCAATATCGTTTGTGAAGCATTTTGAATTAACCAATGTATTGAGCACTGAGACTTCCTTAGTCTGCTGCTTCTCTTTCTCTTTGTGTATAGTTTGTGTTTTTGTCCTTTTCTGTTAATTTATTTTTCCTTTTTCCTGAAAAATACATTTTCATTTATCATACTTTGGAATATATTTAATGCCAGCCTTTGCTATTGTCTCCTTGGGGGGATCAATAAAGTTTAATGTGATCAGAACCTGACCCAGCGAGGAGCCTGCGTTGCTTTATTTAGTGTAGACTTTAAATTAAGTTTGGTGCTGCGTTCCTGCTGCTTTGATATGAAGACTGATGGACTTTTAGTGTCTCTTTTTCTCCGATCTGACTTTCACTGTGTTTACAGGGGAAGCATTTGTTCTTGATGCACCTTTTACAGCAGTTCTTGTCATTAAATCATTTCTTCTTTACATCTTACATCCTGAGTTTGTTGTGCAACACGTTTCCTCAGACGTAAGCTTTGTGAACCAGCGTCTTTATTTTCTGAGCCCACTAGATGGTGCTCTTGGTTTCAGGAGAAAATAAAGACGCTGGTTCATGAAGCTTCAGAAAAAGGGACAAAAACATTTAATAAAAAAAAAACTTTGTAAAACGAGACAAAGACTTTGAGGAAAAGATTAAGGAAGAAAGGCAAAAACAGGAAAAACATGCATAGACAGTAAAGTAACTACAGCCTTGTAACTGAAAAACATTTTGCAAAAAATCTTACGTACCCCCTGCAGTCCTGTGTGTGTGTGTGTGTGTGTGTGTGTGTGTGTGTGTGTGTGTGTGTGTGTGTGTGTGTGTGTGTGTGTGTGTGTGTGTGTGTGTGTGTGTGTTGTCCATACATAGTAACAGCGATTATATTTGCAACCATAACAAAGTAAATTAACACTGTGTTAATGAGCTCTACAGCATGAGAATCAAGAAAAAATCCATAATGAGGTGAAATATGATTATAAAAAATACATTAAAGCAACATAAATTAACACACACAGTGAAAGTGTGTGCGTGTGTGTGTGTGCGTGTGTGTGTGTGTGTGTCTGTGTGTGTGTGTGTGAGAGAGAAAGCACATCCCCTGCAGCCCCCTCGCTGTGTGACGTCCCAGAATCCCTAGCGGCAGCAGCAGTCGATGATGGTGATATTAAGGAGAAACTGTTACAGAGGGCCTTCATTGCCGTCTTCCATATTTTTATATAATAGAATGTAACTAGCGTCATTATTTTTTCATCACAGCCCTCCTACAACTGTCTTCCACATCGAGGAACATCACTTTCCTCTCAGCTCCATCCCTCGCTGCTTCCTTCATCACACAGAGTCAATTAAAGAGCAGGAGATAACATGGAAGGACAGGGAGAAGAAATAAGAGAGGCTCCGTGCCGCTCCACTCGGGGCTGACATGTCGAATCTGGTGACGATAATGGAAGAAAAGGACCGAAAAAAGAGGAGAGAAAGGAAGGCTGAGTGCTGAGGTTGAAGTTGAAGAGTCTCCTGGCAGCAGTCGGTCTTGCCGCCGACTTTTGAAGCTTGGGACTGATTGTTTTGTGTGTGAGGCCTGCTGAAAGAACACAATATTCTTTATTTGTTTTGGTTTTGTCTTTCAAGAATGAAAAATGAAATGTCTCTCTGAGGCCTGCGTTTCAGATCACGGCTGCAGCTGGATGTCAATTGGCAACCGCCACGGGAACATGTGACTGCGATCTATACAGGTAACTATCCCTTGTGTTGTCTTGTTGAAATAAAAACCCGTTTTGGTCACTTTTTTTCATTATTATTATTGCTTTTTCTGACATTTTGATCACTTTTTTTCAATGTTGTGGGTGCTTTTTTGATATTTTTAATGTTGACATTTTCAGCGCTTATTTTGACGGCCCATTTCTTGTGACAAAAATCTTTTGTTTTCTTTCTTTTTTTTACTGAAAATGGGTCAAATTTGACCCGAGGACAACATGAGGGGTATTTGTGTTTTATCAGTAGCTTCGTACACAGGGACCATGTTGTGAATGCTTGAGAGGAGGAGGAAAACTGGAAAAAAAAAAAAAAAAAAACCCACTTGGCATCAGGGTTTGTACTACTGCAACCAGTTCTCATGCCAACTCCTCTCATAACTGACACTTTTATCAAGTCCCATTGATGTCCCTGCACGTCAAACTGTGACGCTCCACTTCAGTCACGGGTATAAATACGGGAAACAGGGTTAATTATAATAATATTGAATATTTTTGAACAGTACTCCATAGCCATGTCACTGATTTATAAAGTAAAGAAATAATCTGTCCACCTGCCTCGGAGAAAGAAGTTCTTTCCCAACTATTTGGTTAGAAGAGTCTTTGATTGTGTGTGTATGTCGTCGTGACTCGTTGACACCACCCCGACCTGTGATGTTGTGGTTTTACCATCAGAAACAGGTCCAGCTCTCGGTGAAGTGGAGGTCCGCCGGTGTCTTAATCCCGCTCACAGATGAGAGCGTCCGGCCTATTTTCAGCTCGTTGCTCGGCGTGATTGCCTCTGAAAGATCAATCACCGCTCGGGGCACAGCTCTGCTTTCTCCTCGCCGCCACGCATCACATAAATAAACTCAAATTACTGGATCCACGGCCCATTTATTTATTTATTTTTTTTTTGTCTTCTGGCATGTCTTCGGGCCCCCGCGGGAACGCCAGGGAGGAAAAAAAAAAAGATGGTCAGTTTTTCAAAATCGCTCCATTTGACTGAGCTCACAGCAGTTTCTCTGATACCAAAGGCTGTGATTGGGCTCCGCCTAAACACCGCCGTCCATCTCCAACACAAATACTCCGGTTTTTTTCATGTTTCTGGGGTAATGGAGAGGCGACACAAAGCATTAACTGCAGCTCACAGTCCGTACACAAACATATTAAAGCTGCGGCCTTTTCTTTTTACCTCTTTCACATCACCACTTTGTCCCAAAACCACACACATATTGCACATATCAAAAAGCCATTTCAAGCATTTAGCTGCTGTAGACCGCTGTGCTTTGTGCCATTAAGTTCAGCCAGCAGCCCAGAAAAGTGGAAAATAAAGCTTTCAAAGTGAGGAAGTCAACACCTGTACACACACAGTGCAAACACAGCGTCTGCCTGATCCCAGACCTGCGTGGAGCTCTTCTGCTCGGGTAGATCCAGGTGAGTCATGTCTGTGCTTCATGTCAGTGTGTCAGTGTTTCCGCTGCGTCTTAAAGTATTATGTCCTACGTTTGAAATAATTTTAACCCTCGTGTCGTCTTCCCGTCAAAATTGAAAATCAACACTTTTGTTGACGCTTTGTATCAATGTTTTTTTTTTTTTTTTTTGATGTGTTTGCCTCTTTTCTCAACACTTCTGACGCTTTTTTTCAATGTTTGTCACATTTTGTTTTTACGCTTAACACTACGTAACACTAACTTATTAACTTTAGTTTCACAGTTAATTTTGGAATTTATGGTCAATAAACCTCATTTATAGGAAATTATACCTAATGTTTGAGTTAGAAAAGCAGAAATTAGGAATTATTGAGACTAAAATTAAAGGAATGGATGTTGATGATAATCACAGACTGGAATATGTCAACTTTTACTCAATACTATTTCAAAAACACTTCCATTTGTTTTACAATGCTATAAAATTGAATAAGACGCCCCAAAATTAATGAAAGTAGAGATTTGTACTTGGCAAAGAGCGTTGGGTGGAATCAATCATGTTATTTTGGGGAATTAAAAAGAACATTGATATAGGACAACATGAGGACAACATGAGGACAACATGGGGACAACATGAGGACAACATGAGGACAACATGGGGACAACATGGGGACAACATGGGGACAACATGGGGACAACATGAGGGCAACATGAGGACAACATGAGGACAACATGGGGACAACATGAGGATAGCATGGGGACAACATGAGGGCAACATGAGGACAACATGAGGACAACATGGGGACAACATGAGGGCAACATGAGGGAAACATGAGGACGACATGAAGACGACATGGGGACAACATGGGGACAACATGAGGACAACATGAGGACAACATGAGGACAACATGAGGACAACATGGGGACAACATGAGGGCAACATGAGGACGACATGAAGACGACATGGGGACAACATGGGGACAACATGAGGACAACATGGGGACAACATGAGGGCAACATGAGGACAACATGGGGACAACATGAGGACAACATGAGGACAACATGAGGACAACATGAGGGCAACATGAGGACAACATGAGGGCAACATGAGGACAACATGAGGACAACATGAGGGCAACATGAGGACAACATGAGGACAACATGAGGACAACATGGGGCAACATGAGGACAACATGAGGACAACATGAGGGCAACATGAGGACAACATGAGGACAACATGAGGGCAACATGAGGACAACATGAGGACAACATGAGGGCAACATGAGGACAACATGAGGACAACATGAGGACAACATGAGGACAACATGAGGACAACATGAGGACAACATGAGGACAACATGAGGGTTATCCGGGTCTTAATTTTCCTACATCCATGCAACTCTACCTCAAATGCTCTTTTTATTGATCCGTGGCGTTGTAGTTATTTCTTTTGTACGCCAAATATAATTTTGCTGTATTACGACTACAAAGTCTAAGTCTACTAAGAAGCGACTACTAAGTCCCTTCTTACAACAGACTTTTATAGGAGAGCCTTTCCCGATCTTATTTGACTTTACTTTATCCCTTTTATTTTTATGGTATTTTACAAATTGTATATTTAGCTGTATTTCAGTCTTTCAATGTTTTCATGCTTTTATCTTTTTGTATTATTGTCTCTTGGATATTATTGTCTTTACACTTGGTAAAGCACTTTGTAACTTGTTTTTGAAAAGTGCTCAACAAATAAAGATTATTATTATTATTATTATTATTATTATTATTATTATTATAAATGAGACCAACACAAAACTTATATTCATCATTAAATTCATCAATCAGCTTTCATGTGATTGGCGCAAGTCTCTAAAAACTGATTTTATTCTTCAGCTTTGGGGGAAGTGTACGTTTTCTGATACTGGATTTAGGGCTCAGATGATGTTGTTATAAAGGCCTTAAATGTCATTCATAATGCGCTTAACAAGGTCTTAAATTTTACTCAGTGAAACCTGCAGGAACTCGGAAATAGTAATTTCTCTCAATTTTGGAATTTGTGCCTTCAAGTTTCTTAGTTTTATTCCCTCGTATTAATGTGTGCACTCAAATGATTTTACAAGCGTCACAGTCAGAAACAGTTTAACAGCCTGAAACACATTCATGCATCTCCGTCCAGGATAAAAAATAAAAAAAAACATTAATATTAAATGCATAGAGTGAGCGTGAGTTGGAAGACACATTGAACGAATGTTCTCAAAATCAAGTTGAGGATTTTTATTTAATTTTTTTATCACGTCGTAAAACAGAAAATACTGTCAACAGGTATAAAAATAAATCCATTTTCGCCATGGTTTTAGGAATAAAATGTATAAATCAGCCCATGACTGATATATATGAACCTTTAAGAAAACCTTCAGAATAAAGATGGGAATGAAACTGCAAAGTTGGGTGGATGTAAGTGCTACTGGAGGCGAGATTTCTGACTCGGAGTCAGAGAAAAAAACACATTTTGAGAAAGATATGGATTGTAAAGTGAAGACCAGACGGCACTGCAGCTCTCCCTTGATTCAACCAGGTCAAAACCGTCAGAATGTACATCACTTTATCCACTTCTGTTTTTTCCCATCACAATAAAAGCTTTACTGTAACTTCTACTGAGAGGTTACACAATAAAATACCTTACGATGTCAAATAAAAGTAAAGTGTGCCAAAAGTTTTGGGAACGAGACTTCAGATACAGTACTAGGGGACCACTAAGGTCTATATAAAAGAGACTTCAGATACAGTATTAGGGGACCACTAAGGTCTATATAAAAGAGACTTCAGATACAGTATTAGGGACCACTAAGGTCTATATAAAAGAGACTTCAGATACAGTATTAGGGACCACTAAGGTCTATATAAAGATACTTCAGATACAGTATTAGGGACCACTAAGGTCTATATAAAGAGACTTCAGATACAGTATTAGGGACCACTAAGGTCTATATAAAGAGACTTCAGATACAGTATTAGGGGACCACTAAGGTCTAAAAGCATCCAACGAGCACCATGTCATGGGACCTTTAAATAATGCTTTGACCTCCAGGCCCTGCAGTGGACCTCAGACTGTGTTATACATCTACTGGACCCTCTGACATAACTTACCTTTATGATGCTTAGAATCACACGCTCACCCAAACAAAGAGCAGATAACATTGGCGAGCTACATCGTGTCTGCTTAGGCCAAACTACGGTTCAGCTACTGGCCCCCCTGGCTTGCTACGCAGTTTTATTTTCCAACATTAACTCCAACTTCCTGTTTTTGTAAGACTAGATCAGGACCCATATTGAGTTTAACCATTTTTTTTTCTTCTTTAAAGTTTGTCTCGATCTAGAAAAATGTCTCAAGTTCCTATGATGTTTTACTGTAAACCTTGTGCATCACACATCTCACCTTATTTATTAATGTATTTATTTGTTTCCATCGCCACAATACCAGTCCCCAGGATACACAGTAAGAGTCAGTATTAAGTGAGCTAAATAATGAATTTGCTGTGTTCTCAGGTAAAGTACCTTAGTATAAATAATTTCTCTACTTTTTCCTCTTTCTTATTTTCCCTTATTCCCCTCTGTGTTGTGTTTTCATGCTGCGTCTGTGTATAAGTCATTTAGGTTATGCATATGGTATCAGGTTGTGCATATGAATGCGTCTGCAGTCAAAAAACAAACAAATGTGCCCTTAAAAATGGGGGATTTTCTTTACTGTACAGTCTAATTTCAAGATTCAAGATTCAAGATGTTTATTTGTCATATGCACAGATTTTACACCATGCAATGAAATTCTTAAGTTGCAACGTTTCCCACAATATAAAAATGTACACACTATACACACAATATATTTAAAAGATTCAGGTATAAGATAAAATCGCATGCAGCAGCAAAACATTAAAAGCATTATAAAAAAGCATATGCATTGAACAAATGCAAACAATTATTATAACAATAATTTTGAAGGCTATTGAACCAGTTATTTCCCTCCTGCAGCAGCACCGTTAACGCAATAAAAACAAAAATGTTATTTTGGACTACAGGTTGAGATTTAAAACGGCGTTAACGGTGTTTCCATCCGTGTTCACCATCACTAATAGACTCTGTCAGCCTCTCCGTCTTCATCTGCCTCACTTATTCCATCAGCTCTGACTTCTCACTCTCCTCTTTAACCTACATAAGAAAATTAAAATCCTATAATTATCTTCAATTAACCGAAAGAGGGACAAGCAGTGATTAAAGAAATCAAGTTCAGGGACAATTTTCATTATCTCTCTCTCTCCCCCCCCCCCCCCAACCAACCTCCTCCTCCACTCCAACACCCCCCACCCCCAACCTCCCCCTTTCTTTAATGTTCACCTTTAAGCTCACTGCTCTGGTTTTAATTAACTTTTTTTCCTTTTATGTTCCCGAGCTACATGGAGTAAAGGCGTCCATCTTCAGGCCGGGATCAGGTGGTCTGGATTTGAAAGAACGCTGAAAATGGCTTTTGGAGAACATTTGGATGGTGCAGCAAGGCAGGCTTGTTTTTTGGATTTTGGGAATGATTATAAAGATCAACTGGGACGTTTTGGGGCCGCTCTCTTTTCGTCACAAACGGGATTACATTCAGTTTATCGCACCGTTGTGACGAAAAGAGAGCTGAGGCAGAAGGAAAAGCTCTCGATCTACCGGGCAGTGTTCGTTCCTACCCTCACCTTTGGTCATGAAGGCTGGGTCAGGACCCAAAGAACCAGATCCAGGGTACAAGCGGCCGAAATGGGTTTCCTCAGGAGGGGGGGCTGGGTCTCCCTTAGAGATAGGGTGAGAAGCTCAGTCATCCGAGAGGAGTTCGGAGTAGAGCCGCTGCTCCTTCACGTCGAAAGGAGCCAGTTGAGGTGGTTCGAGCATCTGGTAAGGATGCCTCCTGGGGGGGTCCCTAGGGAGGTGGTCCAGGCACGTCCAGCTGGGAGGAGGCCTCGGGGAAGACCCAGGACTAGGTGGAGGGACGTCCAGCCGGGAGGAGGCCTCGGGGAAGACCCAGGACTAGGTGGAGGGACGTCCAGCTGGGAGGAGGCCTCGGGGAAGACCCAGGACTAGGTGGAGGGATTATATCTCCAACCTGGCCTGTGAACGCCTCGGGATCCCCCAGTCGGAGCTGGTTGATGTGGCTCGGGAAAGGGAAGTTTGGGGTCCCCTGCTGGAGCTGCTGCCCCCGCGACCCGACTCCGGATAAGTGGATAAAGATGGATGGATGGGTGGATGGTTTTGGGGCTGATTGGTGGGATTGCTGTGGACCAAGTCCACATGGAGATCCACTGGTAAGAGATCATGAGGTGTAACCATGTATCAG
>CM049380.1:30461748-30476748 GCA_026937815.1 Etheostoma perlongum
AGCCGTGCACGACTGGTAGAATTCATATCATAGCAAGAACCAATCAGGAGAGAAAGAAACGGATGGCCATCTTTACTTTAAGAAATGAAGGTCAGTCGGTGTGGAAAATTGGAAAACTTTGAATGTGTCCCCAAGTTGCAGTCGATTTATTCCAAATGTACAAAGAAACTGGCTGAACCAGGACCGCCCCCCAGGAAAGGAAGACCAAGAGTCCCCCCCCCCCCAGGAAAGGAAGACCCAGAGTCCCCCTCTGCAGTTTGAGGATAAGTTCCTCTGAGTCACCAGCCTCAGACAATCACAAATTACAGCAGCTCAGATTAGAGAGCAGATGATACCACATTGAGAGTTCTAGCAGCAGACACGTCTCTAGAACAACTGGTAAGAGGAGACTGGATCAGGCCTTCATGGTTTAGAAACAAGGAAGGGAAACCACTGCTAAGGAGAGGAAACAAGGCTAGGAAACCACTGCTAAGGAGGGGCAACAAGGCTAGGAAACCACTGCTAAGGAGGGGCAACAAGGCTAGGAAAACTTAAGGAGAGGAAACAAGGCTAGGAAACCACAGCTAAGGAGAGGCAACAAGGCTAGGAAACCACAGCTAAGGAGGGCAACAAGGCTAGGAAACCACTGCTAAGGAGAGGAAACAAGGCTAGGAAACCACTGCTAAGGAGGGGCAACAAGGCTAGGAAACCACTGCTAAGGAGAGGAAACAAGGCTGAAACCAGAACTAAGGCTGAAACAAGGCTAGGAAACCACGGCTAAGGGAGGAAACAAGGCAAGGAAACCACTGACTAAGGAGAGGCAACAAGGGGGGGAAACCACGGGGGGAGGCAACAAGGCTAGAAACCACTGCTAAGGAGAGGAAAATGGAAACCACTGCTAAGGAGGGTAACAATTTTAGAAACCATTGCTAAGGAGGGGCAACAAGGCTAGGAAACTTTTGTAGGAGAGGAAACAAGGCTAGGAAACCACTGCTAAGGAGGGGCAACAAGGCTAGGAAACCACTGCTAAGGAGAGGAAACAAGGCTAGGAAACCACGGCTAAGGAGAGGAAACAAGGCTAGGAAACCACGGCTAAGGAGAGGAAACAAGGCTAGGAAACCACGGCTAAGGAGAGGCAACAAGGCTAGGAAACCCGTTTAAGGAGAGAGGAAACAAACAGAAGAGATTTGTTTGGGCCAGAAACACAAGGAATGGACATTAGACCAGTGAAATCTGGGCTGTGGTCTGATGAGTCCACGCTTGAGATCTTTGGTCCATCAGCGTGCCGTGTGTTTTGTGTGACGGAGAAAAGATGGGGACGGATGGATTCTACATGCCTGGTTCCCACCGTGAAGCATGGAGGAGGAGGTGTGATGGTGTGTGTGTGTGTGTGTGTGCCTAGTGACCCTGTTGGGGATTTATTCCAAATTGAAGACCTACTGAACCAGCATGGCTACCACAGCATCCTGCAGCAACATGCCGTCCCATCCAGTTTTTTTGTTGTTGCCTGCAACAACAGCTGATAGCAAAGGGAGAAACTGATTTTTTAAAGCAGGGTTGTGACTCTGTGATTGGCCCTTGCCATTGTGTAATGATCCTGATTGGTTTAGCAGGAAGGTGAACGCCTCCAACAGCTGATTCAAGTAATAAAGCATTGATTAAGAGTGAGGTCTTCCTGAGAGAACTTACACTGAGATACATTTCAATCAGGAGAGACAGTTACACACAGCATGATAAAATATACATTTATTAGGATAACAGCTGATTTGATTTAGGAGTGCATCAATTAATAGTCAGGCATTCCTGAGAGAACTTATGCTGAGCTACATTACATTGGGGCAGGCAATGTAATCAAGGCCACCTGACTGAATGATGGCGGGGGGGGGGGACTCTCAGCTCAATTTTATATAAATGGAAATATGCTTCTTAAAGCTGTAGATAATTTTAGATAACATTGCATTTCCTTTGGTCGTATCTTTTGTAGTGCGCATTGTGTAAAGCTGAAATGCGACGGGGCATAATTACAGATTCCAGTATGTTAATAAGGCTGCGAGTGCTGATTTAGCTAAGAGGCTCAGTGTGTACCGTTTAAAGCCCAGCTCCACCCGTCTGAATATTCATCAGAGCGGCACTCAGCTGAAAATGAAACGGCCTTCATTGTTCATCAGCGTGCCGGCTCGTTTGTGTGTTGCACATATTAATGATGGGGACAATTCACTTCGAGTGATTCCTAATCTGTTGACAAGAAGTCTCTGCAGGCACTTCAGTCAGCCTGATGCAGATGATGACGATGTTTTATCTGTAAATCCCACCGAGAGGAGAGATGGATGAATACTGCAAAATATCTACAACTCATTTACTCAAAACTGTAGAAATTGTCTTTGATAAAACATCTTGTTCGGGATGAGTGAATTCAGCTGTTTACACAAATCAAGTCTCGTTGAGACTCATCTGTAAGTAAGTATTCCACTGATGTAAAATAAAGCTAACGAAAGAATGCATGGAGAACACATTTCAAGTTCAATTTTATTTATATAGCGCTAAATCACAACAACAGTTATCTTCCTGGTCTTTCCATAAAGAGCAGGTCTAGACCGGACTCTGGGATGTTATTTATCTCCCGGGTCTTTCCATAAAGAGCAGGTCTAGACCGGACTCTGGGATGTCATTTATCTCCCAGGTCTTTCCATAAAGAGCAGGTCTAGACCGGACTCTGGGATGTTATTTATCTCCCAGGTCTTTCCATAAAGAGCAGGTCTAGACCGGACTCTGGGATGTTATTTATCTCCCGGGTCTTTCCATAAAGAGCAGGTCTAGACCGGACTCTGGTATGTTATTTATCTCCCAGGTCTTTCCATAAAGAGCAGGTCTAGACCGGACTCTGGTATGTTATTTATCTCCCAGGTCTTTCCATAAAGAGCAGGTCTAGACCGGACTCTGGGATGTTATTTATCTCCCAGGTCTTTCCATAAAGAGCAGGTCTAGACCGGACTCTGGGATGTTATTTATCTCCCAGGTCTTTCCATAAAGAGCAGGTCTAGACCGGACTCTGGGATGTTATTTATCTCCCAGGTCTTTCCATAAAGAGCAGGTCTAGACCGGACTCTGGGATGTTATTTATCTCCCGGGTCTTTCCATAAAGAGCAGGTCTAGACCGGACTCTGGGATGTTATTTATCTCCCGGTCTTTCCATAAAGAGCAGGTCTAGACCGGACTCTGGGATGTTATTTATCTCCCAGGTCTTTCCATAAAGAGCAGGTCTAGACCGGACTCTGGTATGTTATTTATCTCCCAGGTCTTTCCATAAAGAGCAGGTCTAGACCGGACTCTGGGATGTTATTTATCTCCCAGGTCTTTCCATAAAGAGCAGGTCTAGACCGGACTCTGGGATGTTATTTATCTCCCAGGTCTTTCCATAAAGAGCAGGTCTAGACCGGACTCTGGGATGTTATTTATCTCCCGGGTCTTTCCAAAAATAGCAGGTCTAGACCGGACTCTGGACTCTTTTGGAACTTGTTTTGGTGGAACATGTGTACGTTCAAAAGTAGTTTTAGTCGTGCAACAGAAACTCAGATTGGACAGATAGTTTAGCTAGCTGTCTGGATTTACCCTGCAGAGATCTGAGGACCAGGTAACCATAGTCCTCAGATTGGACAGATAGTCTAGCTAGCTGTCTGGATTTACCCTGCAGAGATCTGAGGACCAGGTAACCATAGTCCTCAGATTGGACAGATAGTCTAGCTAGCTGTCTGGATTTACCCTGCAGAGACCTGAGGACCAGGTAACCATAGTCCTCAGAAATCAGACGCAGGTTAGAGCGCCAACACAGGGACAGAGGACGGGGACGGACATCCATTTTAAAATTGTTATTAACATGCTATTGTTATTATGTAACTTAACCTCCCATTTTCTTTGGTTTCTCCCTTGAGGACTTCATTAGTAAATGGGATTTTGGTTCCTAAATGTGACAAGAAGACTTCTTGATAACAAAAATGTTCATGTTAGCAATAAATCGATTGGACATTGATTTAAACCAGTATGTTAAATACTTTGTCTTCCCCTGATGTGGGGAGATATATGTGGCAAAACAGACATGTAACAACATATTTATAAGCTGTGCTTTGTAACATATCTGGTTGCCAACAAAAAACAGAAAAGAAAAGAAAAATAAACCCCATTTTTGGTTAATGTAGATAATGCATGCATTAAGATTAAAGGGCCATGTGTTTATTCGTTACCGTTTTGGCTGGAATATATATAAACCCTGTTTATAAGAAGACACTCACGCTCCCTCCTGACACATTGTTCAAGGTACTCTGCAGGGTTTTTGGGCCTCTAATTACACCGTGCAGCAACATCAGGAGTCCTTCTCTACTACTCCGGACTCACGCTGGTGCTCCAAGAAAAGCATGAAAGAGAAAAACAGTGAAGTGAAGAAAACTGCAAAAAAATAAACCTGTAAATAATGTCGGGTTTATATTCAGATTCTGTGAATATAAGATGGCAGATGAATTCACACAATATGGTTTTGGCGAGAAACATTTTTTTTTTTTTTTAATTCTGAGAAGATAATTAGATTAGATAATTATCAAGATCTTGTGTTTACTACTTTTATGAAGCACAAAAAAACAAAAAAAACAAAAAAAATACTCCAATGACAGAGTACACACCCTGGGTACATGCCCAGATTGTTGTGTGTGTGTGTGTGTGTGTGTGTGTGTGTGTGTGTGTGTGTGTGTGTGTTGATTTCCATAGTGTGACATAAAGCATGTCTTAGTTACTGTCCTTAAAGTATGACATGAAAAAAAGAAGGCAAAGCTCTCGATCTACCGGGCAATTTTCGTTCCTACCCTCACCTTTGGTCATGAAGGCTGGGTCATGACCAAAAGAACCAGATCCAGGGTACAGGCGGCTGAAATGGGTTTCCTCAGGAGGGGGGCGGCGTCTTCCTTAGAGATCGGGTGAGAAGCTCAGTCATCCGAGAGGAGCTCGGAGTAGAGCCGCTGCTCCTTCACGTCGAAAGGAGCCAGTTGAGGTGGTTCGGGTATCTGGTAAGGATGCCTCCTGAGGGGGTCCCTAGGGAGGTGGTCCAGGAACGTCCAGCTGGGAGGAGGCCTCGGGGAAGACCCAGGACTAGGTGGAGGGACGTCGGGTGGGAGGAGGCCTCGGGGAAGACCCAGGACTAGGTGGATTATAGGGATTATATCTCCAACCTGGCCTGGGAACGCCTCGGGATCCCCCTGTTGGAGCTGGTTGATGTGGCTCGGGAAAGGGAAGTTTGGGGTCTCCTGCTGGAGCTGCTGCCCCCCAGACCCGATACCGGATAAGCGGATGAATATGGATGGATGAAAAAAATGTTTTAACCATTATTGAATTGATAAACTGTTGTGGTTGTGTTTTAATCACACTAAACTCTAAGTATTTTGGTTTTAATTCACTTGCACTTTGGCCTTGCAGTTCCTCTGTTATACGCCTTTCCATTTGGGTGTGGCTAATAGCTGGAACTCACACTAAAAGAGTGGGCTATGAACAGGTTTGTTGCGTTTGTTGCAGCAAAACATGTTCCACATCGATTGTTAAACTGACTACTTCTCTCTCCAGCTCTACTTTAAGTAACAAGCTTTATATATATATATATATATATATATATATATATATATATATATATATATATATACTGTTCATAACATATTTTAATTTGCTGTTAAATGCTATCAAAGCATATCATGATTGCTTTGGGTTTTGTTTTTGAACAACAGTGCATAGTTGATAAAAGATTATATTTTGATCTGCTAGATGTTTTGTCAGTTTAATTTAAAAAGTTGCCGTGCAACAAACTTGCATGACGCATGCATCCGTTGTTGTACAATTATAGCCGAAACAAATCCATCTTTATTCCTACTTGTCAGTAACTTAGATTTAAAAACTGCATGCATGCAAATCCAAGATCTTCAGATGATTTTAAGTCTTGAATCAGAAACAAAAACGTCTTTATTGATGGCAGATCCATCCATCCATCCATCCATCCATCTTCATCCGCTTATACAGTATCAGGTCTGGGGGGCAGCAGCTCCAGCAGGGGACCCCAAACTTTCCTTTCCCGAGCCACATCAATCAGCTCCGACTGGGGGATCGAGGCGTTCCCAGGCCAGGTTGGAGTTCCCAGTCCTGGGCCAGGTTGGAGATATAATCCCTCCACCTAGTCCTGGGTCTCCACCTAGTCCTGGGTCTTCCCAGGCCTCCTCCCAGCTGGACGTCCCTCCACCTAGTCCTGGGTCTTCCCGAGGCCTCTCCCCTAGTCCTGGGTCTCCCTCCCAGCTGCACGTCCCCTCCCCCACCTAGTCCTGGGTCTTCCCCCCCCGAGGCCTCCTCCCAGCTGGACGTCCCTCCACCAGTCCTAGTCCCGGGTCTTCCCAGAGGCCTCCTCCCACCTGGACGCCCCTCCCCACGTCCCTAGTCCTGGGTCTTCCCAGGAGGTCCCTCCTCCCAGCTGGACGTCCCTCCACCTAGTCCTGGGTCTTCCTCCCAGCTGGGCCTCCTCCCCAGTCCTGGGGTCTTCTCGCCCCTCCACCTAGTCCTGGGTCTTCCCCGAGGCCTCCTCCCAGCTGTTACCGTTATAAGAAGGATTACAAGTGGTCTACTTATTGGTAAATTATAAAACCTCAAAACGAGGCTGTGTTAGTATCTGATCTGTGACATCACACAGGACGGTTTTAGATATAAAGATGCAATATTCAACCCTTGTGCAGTGTGTGTGTGTGTGTGTGTGTGTGTGTGTGTGTGTGTGTGTGTGTGTTATTCTAACACGGATTAATATGTTTTGACTTCTCTAAGTGAAGCGGCCCAGTGGTGTCAGAACGGAGGCTGGGGGTGCAAACTGAGATCCCGATCCAGATCCGTTTCCACAACTATTTTTATCGCTCGCTAATTAGCGAGACTTTAATTTCTGCTTCGTCCTCCAGACGGACCACAGGGGGTTAACACACACACACACACACACACACACACACACACACACACACACACACACCCCACCTCCACCACCATGTTGCTGCTGACAACCATTAGTATCTTTAATCTCTTTAACGTGTATGTTTGAATGCAGGTTGCTGCCAAATACCACATTTAAAATCAGTTTGTCTTTTCATGTCTTTTTATGTCTTTTTATGTCTTTTTATCAGATTTTTATGACAAACTACACTTTGACATTTTGGATTTTTTTAGACATACTATACTTTTTTTTTTTATTTTTTTTTTACATTTTATGACGTACTTTATTATGACTTCTTGTGACACACTGCTATAACTTTTCTTTTGAAATTCTATACTATGACTTTTTTCCACATACTATATATACTATGACATTTTATGACTTATTTCGACATGCTATACTATGACTTTCTTTTTACTTTTTTCAACACACTATACTATGACTTTTTCATCATTTTCTGGACATAGTAGACTATGACTTTTTATGAGTTGTTTCCACATACTATACTACGATCTTTTCATCATTCTTTTTTAAATACTATATTATGACTTTTTTCAACACACTATACTATGACTTTTTCATCATTTTTTACATATTATACTTTTTTCAACATGCTATACTATGACTTCTTTTTGACTTTTTCATCATTTTTTGGACATACTACTGGACAGCTACACTATGTATGTATGTACTATGTAAAAGCGCTTTGACTAGATGTTAAGACTAGAAAAGAGCTCTATAAATACAGAACATTTACATTTACTATACCATGACTTATTTCGACATGCTATACTATGACTTTTTTTATGACTTTTTCATCATTTTTTCAACATACTGCTGGGCGGCTGTGGCTCAGCGGTAGTCGGTTGTCTGCCACTAGAGCGGTTGTCTGCCAATTGGAAGGTTTGTGGTTCAATCCTTGGCCCTGCAGTCCCATGTCTAAGTGTCCTTGGGCAAGACACTAAACCCTGAGTTGCCCCTGACGCTGCGCCATCAAAGTGTGTGTGTGTGTGTGTGTGAGAGTGTGTATCTGATGAGTAATTGGCTCCTTGTACAGCAACCTTAGCCACAATGTGTGAATGTGATGAATGGTTCCTGTTTGATGTAAAAGTGCTTTGAGTAGATGTTAATACTAGAAAAGAGCTTATAAATACAGCATATTTACTATACCATGACATTTTTTGTCTTTTTTTTTTTCGGCATATGGCTATGACTTCTTTATGACTTCTTTCAACATACTTATTTTGACTTTTCGGCATATACTATGACCTTTTCATCATTTTTTTTTTTCCAACATACTATACTATGACTTTTTCATCCTTTTTTCAACATACTGCTGGGCGGCTGTGGCTCAGCGGTAGAGCGGTTGCCTGCCAATTGGAAGGTTGGTGGTTTAATCCCTGACCCTGCAGTCCCATGTCAAATTTTAAGTTTTTCATAATTTTTCCAACATACTATACTAGACTTTTTCCTAATTCTTTTACATACAAGACTTTTTTCAACATACTATACTATGACTTTTTTATTATTTTTTTCAACATACTATACCATATTTTTTTACAACATAATATAACTTGATTTGTTTTAATGTCATACTACACTGATATTTTTTATAACTTTTTCAACATACTATACTATGATTTTTAAAAAGTCTTTTTCGACATGCTATACTAGGACTTTTTCAACATACTATACTAGGACTTTTTTATGACTTTATTCAATATACTATACTACAACTTTTTCATCTTTTTTTCGACATACTATACACTGTACATGGCCTGATTAATGATTTTTTAACTAACATAATATGACATGATTTGTTTTTATGTCATACTACACTGATATTTTTTATATATTTTTCAACATACTATACTATGATTTTTAAAAAGTCTTTTTTGACATGCTATACTGTGACTCTTTTCCTAATATGAAAAAGAAAAAAACACTACTTTAGAAGAAGAAGCACTTTATTAATCCATCAATGCGTAGTTATGTTTTTACACTCACACGTTGTATAGGTCTGTAAAGGGTCAGTGCCTTGCTCCAGGAGGTGAACCTTTGACCTATTGTACTAGACTATGACTTTTTTATAGCTTTTTGACATGTTATACTATGACTTTTTGACTATGACTTTTCTATGAATTCTGAATTTTATGAATTTTGACATACAATACTATGACTTGTTATGGCTTTTTATGATTGTTTTCAGACATACAAAAGCCTAGTATCTGTAACTCGAAATCTATGGAAAGGGTCTTAAAAGTTATTAAATTTAACTTCAGGATTCTTGTGTATACACTGCATTCTCTCTAAAAGACAACCATTTTTTAAGATTTCAAATAATAAAATTAGGAAAGTGTGAACAATGAACATCATATGCATTTTCATGGAAAGGATGCAGACAGACGTCCACAGAAAGCTGATTGAACGCTATCTCAACAGCCATTTGATTAGTTATTATATTCATAGGCCTTTTGTTTGTTTCCTATCTAATCTACAGTGTAGTAATGTCTTACTGTGGTCACAATATTCTCCAAAAATGTCCTCACTTTTCAAAATGTTCTATCATCAATAATTTCCCCTTCTTTCCAAAAATGTCCACATTTTCCCAAATGTCCCCACTTACCTAAAATGATTGCAGTTTCCAAAATGTCGTCAGTTTATCAAAAATATGTCCTCATACCTAAAAATGTCTCACCAACCTCACCTTTTACAAATGAACCCCCGCCTCAGAGCTCAACTCATATAGGGCCTCACAAAAATAGAAGTACAGAAACACACACACACACACACACACACACACACACACACACACACACACACACACACTGGGCTTCATGTTATTATTTTTCAGTGAGATGAATCGGAGGCTTCAGGAGAGTTCCTCACAGAGAATTCATCCAGTGACTGTTGGAGGAGGAAAGACAAGAAATTAGTTTTCTGCTCTCGACTGATATGAAACAATATGAGCTGCCCTGTTTGCAGTGTGTGTGTGTGTGTGTGTGTGTGTGTGTGTGTGTGTGTCGCTCAGGCCTCGTCGTCTCCCAAGCTCTTCAGAAAAGATTTCAAAGCTCCAGAAATCTGTAAAGCTTTAGTGTTTAACCCAGTTCACCTTCTGTTCTCCGCCTGCACGTCAAAGTCTGTAATAAGTGTACACTGGAAAAATACATAAAAGTACAGTTTAAAAATACTTGCATAAGGACTAAAATCACAGAGTTTTTAAATGAGGTTTGGTGGAGATTTCCCTCTTATATCATTTCATGTATGCGAACAAACAGCCAAAAAAAAAGAACAGATCTGAAATTTTCAGTTTTCAATCAATTTTATATGCTTTTTCACCATGATTATATATGAAAAAAGTACTTTAAACTAACTTTTATTGGGGTCAATTCTTAATGTATTCAACCATATTTGAAGGTAGCGTCTCACTTCTACAATTTACAGCAGAAGTTCTTTCAGAATGTCTTTTATATCCAAGCAAAAATGGTATTAACTGTAAATGACATTTACCCTAACCTAATTGATATGGACTCCAAAATGTAATTGACTCGGGACTTTGTGAATTGGAATCAAATTGATTCGGAAAATCATTGGCGATGGCTATATGCTGCGTAACTAGGACTACATTTGAGAATTAGCCGACTGGCTAACACTGGCACGTTTACAGAAATGTTGATTAATGTGCATTGTCCTGATCAAATAAATAAATCTACCATCCAGCCCTAAAGCCCTTTTATTTTATTCATATTTAAACAATTAACAATCAATACACTGGGGCACGGGAATTTTTTCCTATCTCATAGGAACGTCATTGGTCCCAGGACCAAAGAAAAAATTAAAAACAAATACTCAGAGAGGGGGGACCTAACAAAAACAAAAGCAGGAAAGGACAGATACACACACAGAAACACACACAGACACACACACAGACACACACACAGACACACACACAGACACACACACAGACACACACACAGACACACACAGACAAAGAAACAGAAGACATTGACAGAGAACCCAGCCCTAAAGACTATGATGCATTTTTTAACATCGTCTGCAATCAGTTACAAGACCAAAGTCTCAAATACTCAGTTGTCATGTTACCAGATAGCTTTAGAGAGTAAATATTAAGAATATTGTTCCTGTAATATAAGCTATAAGCAAGGTGCGGGAATGTTGGACCCGGATTACATCATAACCTATGATGGTCTGCAGGGACCCAGGTTCCATTCAGCCCGAGATTATAAGTTCTGGGAGACGGGTCAGTCCTAAGTGAGATGGATAAGCACATAAGAAGCTGGGTCCAGGCTAGTTTAATACTGAGACAGACAGATTATTAAGAGGATGGAAGAATGAAGGGGTGCCGTCAGTCCAGGAGTGGGCTGGTGAGATGGCCAGGGGTGACAACACAGTCTCAGTCCCATCTGGTAAAATACGGACCGAGGTGCCTTTGTCGTTTTTATCGACGCTAAAAGTCTCCTCAAATAAAGCACTTCATCTAAAACGGTCGCCAATAGTCCTGACCTATCGGCATCCCTTTTGACGCTGTTATGTTAAGAAAAAGGTAGTAAAGTTTTATTCGTATAGCACCTTTCTCAGATAAAAATCCCAAAGTGATTCACGATAAAATCTGATAAGGTACAACAAATTCAAATACAATAACATGTAAATACAAACTGGAAAAGACAACAAACAGCCATTAGAACCTCTCGACTTACTAAAAGCCTGCTTGAGCAGCTGAGCCTTCAGCTGCTTTTTAAAAGAGTCGACAGGATCCACACAACGGAGAGAGGGAGGGGAGTCGATCCACAGCCGTGGAGCCGCTGCAGGGGATGATCGATCCCCTCTCGTTTTAAAAGCCTCTGACTTAATGACCTCAGACTACGGGTGGGAGGATAAAGCCGTATCAAGTCAGAGATGCAGGGAGGAAGTTGACTGTGCAGGGCTCTGAAAGTAAGGACCATGACACGGGTTTAGGAAAAGGTCGTGGGGTGGGCTCACGGTTCTGTGACACGCGGGAATAATGGGCCACGTGGGACATGAACCCAGGTCTCCTGGGTGAAAGTCCTGTGTTTGACCCATCCCCCCCCCCCAATGTTTCAGGCCAAATGATCAATGTATTTGGGTTTCCTAAATCCAGTCTTAGGTACACTAAACCACAATCTTTCCCTCACCTTAAACCAAAATGTTGCCTAAACGGAGCTACAAACAGGTTTCAAAATGCAAACTCCTGCACATTGTAAGCATCATGCACCCTGACCTCCACCATGTACAATAACATGATTATTGTACCTGACCAACCTAAGAGGCATTTCCCCCTTACGTCCTACTCCCTAAACCCCGTCTAGCTGCCGCTCCCCGGTACGTTCTACACACGCCGAAGTGGTTCGCACTTCTGTCTCTCAGCAAGAAGGTTCTTGGTTCTACTCTTTCTGTGTAGAGTTTGTATGTTCTCCCTGTTTGCGTGGGTGTCCTCCAGGTACTCTGGTCTCGTCCCACCATAAAGACGTGCATGCTATGTAGGACTGCAGTTGAAAAATAGCTGATTGGCTAACACTAGCGCATTTACAGATATGTTTATTAATTAATGTGCATTGTCCTAATCAAATCAATCTGACAGCCACCGTCCAAACTGTTTGGAGGTTGGAGTGTTTGGAAAAGATGGTATGTAAAGGGTGTGCCAGATGGGATCTCTAGACTAGATTCATGCACTTCCTGGAGGACTCCTAAGAAGATCTGTGCTGTGGAGAGTGGTGTATGATGGGATTACGGTGTTGTCATTTATACATACTGTATGTTTTGTTGGTGTATTGTCTATTTTGTTGAATGGTCTTGAATATTGTAGTTTGTGTGTCATCTTTTCTTGATTTCTGTTCAAGATGCAAATTGAGTGTTTTGTTGAAAATAAAAAATAATAAAATATTAGCTTAGCATTCAGATTAGCTTGCACACTGGCTGCCAAGTCATCACCATGCTTACTGTACAGCACCATCATTATATGAGGGCATGTAAAGTATAATCATATTTTAAACAAATGTTTTTGTCTTCAAGTACTATGTTCTGTCTTTTTTTGACGACTTCCAATGGCTCAGGAGAAGAAACTTGTACACAAAAAAAGAAATTGATACGGATAAATTAATTATTACTAACTGGGGAACATTCTTTAATTAATTAAATATCAGTGTATTTCAACACATGAACTGGGAGCTGCCACAATTTGGGTCAAATGGACTCTTTCCTTTAAACAAGAGTGCACCTGAAGGCACCATGGAATCTAGGCCATTGACTTAACAGTGAGCAAGACAAGGGAACAACTTAGTCCTTTTGTGGAGGCAAATTCATAATTGAGGGAACATAATAAGTATTGGGATGTTTTGAACTTCCCATCAGGTACTGAAATAATTTTACACAGTCTTACTTCGGGGGACGTTTCGGCCCCCGAGTGCCTCCATTCAGGCAGCCGTTCCAGCCTCAGAGACTAAGCGCAGGGTGACAATGTCCCTTGGGGTTTTCTCTGAGGGAGGGGGAGAAATAACATGTGTCTTGAACCTTTTGATCCGTGCAATGTGGTGTAATGTTCCACAGTTTGTCAAACAGTTCCTTCTATCTACAGGATGCTGTGCACCTGTTTTCTTTAAATAATTTCACAGAGAAGTATTGTACTCTGCATAACAAGCTGTGCACTTCCAGCGCTCATACAGTACACATGCATTCAGCTGTGTATGTGTGTGTGTGTGTGTGTGTGTGTGTGTGTGTGTGTGTGTGTCTTACCTGAGGGCTGACAACAGCAGAGCTCGGCAGCTGTTATTATTATTATTATTATTATTATTATTATCATACACTTTGTTTTAACACTTCCTTCCCTTGTCACTGGAGCTGTGAGCCTGCTGTTGTCTGCTGGAGCTGCTCAACAATGAAAGCTATGATATAGTATAAAAAATAACATGTATGATATAAGCTCCCCTCATCTGATGTCTTCTGTCGTCTACACGTTGTCACTCCCAGGGCGTCAGACAGCGACAGCGACTCGGTCAGTTGCCTTTAAAAACATAGATACCCGCGCCTGGTCGGGACTCTGGGTCGGGACGTACGTTTAACTGCCATTCGGCACAAAAATGGTACAGAAGACCACGGGTGGAGATGCAAAATGTTTGTTTCAGTGACACGCGGGACAAGCCATTCTATCCAGCAGCTGTGTCTCAGCTGGGATAGGCCCACGTCTGTCCAGATGTGGTTAAATCAAACGGGCTCACATTTGGACCCATGGAGCCGGAGCACAGCCGAGTCCACTGACACGCCGATGGCTTCCTGGGGTAACTTTAAAATTAATATTCTGACACTTAGATTAGGTTATTGACTACATTTATTATTTTTCAATATATCTAGAGAGATGCCACCTCACCTCCAGGGCACTTGAGCAAAGCACTGTACCCCCCCCAACTGCTCAGGGTTCTGGTCCAGCACTGGCAGCCCCCCCACTCTGACATCTCTCCATTAGTGCATGAACAGGTCCTGAGCATGTGTGTGTTTTTCAGGCCTGTGTGTAGTGATTACTAACAAAACAGAGTGTACATTGTAATTTCCCTACTTGGGATCAATGACCAGTAAAAAAAAAAGTACAATATTTGTCTCTGAAATCATACTTCATCATAGTATAGTGGAGTATTAATCACAGTACAGTAGGGCTATTTGAGTGAATGTACTTTTCGTCACTAAAACCACCCGTATGTTTCCCAGCGCCAGTGAGTGCAGCCTCCATATTTATCAGGATGTCTGAACATTGGACACGCGAGCTTGTTAGGAACAGGACGTTTTACCTGCTGGCTTTCCTCGCCTCACTGCCGCTCCCAACAACTGCAGCATTATATTAGCGTGTCGGCTTACGCCCGGCATGCAAAAACAGCCCTTTAATAACGTCTGCTGGCGGAGTAGAGCGGAGGCAATAACAGAGAACACATTCAGACAGATTGCCAACATGAGGAGCAAAGCGACTGTGGAGTCTGAGGGGAGTAATATTACAGCCATTTGGC
>CM049380.1:30481748-30504248 GCA_026937815.1 Etheostoma perlongum
CCCAACTGTCCCGTTCTTCTTCTTCTTCTCCTAAACCCAACTGTCCCGTTCTTCTTCTCCTAAACCCAACTGTCCTGTTCTTCTTCTCCTAAACCCAACCGTTCCGACCCAGGGCATTTAGATAAAGTGTGTTTAGAAGGAGAAGGAGACTTTTAGCTCCAATAACTCGACCGGGCGATGGGAGTGAGAATGGGTTGAGCAAAACACACAAACAACCACATAAAATAAATATATGTATCTTTTTGTTTAAGAACATCAAACGTTGCTGTAATTGAAAGGAAGTTCTTTCAGATAAATGCGATCAATTAATCGAATAATGTAAAGTCAATCTCCTTCAAACTCCACATCGGAGTCTCAGAATCGGCCCACACCGCTCTCACCTCTCTGTCCTCCAAGGTCGGTCAGCGCCCGTCCATCGCCGCGCCGGCAGCTGACCAGCGTCCGCCCCGCCTCCCGCCGTCCGACGGCCGACATTCAGCGTGGCGCCGGCCCGTCTGGAAGGTCAGCGGCGCCGGGCCGGAGCGGCCGGGGGTCGCGCCTCACGCCGCCTCGCCTGCCGAGGTCCGGCTGCAGATGATGTACGACTCGCATCAGCGCTGGTTATGAATTAGCATCATTAGCACCGCGATGATGATGATGATGATGATGATGATGATGATGATGATGATGATAATGATGACAAAGGCTGATGATTATGATGCCCGTTACCTTGGAGACGGAGTTAGAGGAGAAACTTTTGGGCTGCTGTGTAACACTCCTGCTTTTGTTCTTTAGGTGATGGAGAGAAGAGAGGAGAGGAGACAAAGAATGGAGAGAAGAGAATGTGGAGGTTTTGGATGAGAAGGGTTGCAATCACAAAAATCGAAAACAAGTCAAGAAGAGAGAAAAAGAGAGAGAAATTCTAAATAACATTTAAAAAACAAATAAAAGCCAAACAAATATAAATGTGCTTTCTTAATCATGGAAGAGGAGAGGAATAGCAGGAAAGTAAAGAGAGGAGAGGAAACAGGAGGAGTCCAGAGAAAGACAGAGAAACGGGAGATGGAGGGAGTCAATTAGAGGATGCAAAAGAGAAGAGAGGGAAGGTGACATGGAGGAGAGGAAAAGTAGGATAGTGAACAGATAAGAGGAAACCAGGGAGCACAGTGAGGAAGAAGGAGAGGAGGAAAGGAAGGAGAGGAGACAAACAAGGGAAACAAGGGAGGAGAAGACAAGGATGACAAAGAAACAGGACGGGAGGGGAGACAAAGAGAGGAGAGGAAAGGATGAGTAAGAAGAAAAGGAGAAGAAAAGAAAGAAATAGGATGGGCGGAAGGATGAAAGGGGAGGAGAGAGGATTTGATGAGAACAGAGGAGAAGATGACAAGGAAAGAAAGACAAAAAAGAGAGGGGGAGGTGGCCACGTTGGTTCAGTGGTAGAGCAGGCGCACATGTATCTTCTCCCCCTCTCTCCCCTTTCTCACCCAACTGTCCTGTCAAAAATTAAAGGCAGAAAAGCCCAAAAAGAGAGGGAGAGGAATAGCAGGAGAGTGAACAGAGGAGAGGAAACAAGGGAGGAGGACAAGGAATCAGTGAGGAAACAAGGGAGGATAAGATAACAAAGAAATAGGATGGATGCAAGGATGAAAGGTCAAGTTACCCCTCCTGTTGTCCTCGGGTCAGATTGACCCATTTTTAAAAAGGTTTCTACATCAGAAATGTGTGTTTCTTTCAACCCAATTGCCCAAAACATGACGTGGATGGTTGCATGCAAAGCTCTTAACGAGTAAAATAAAGGATCAGTTCACTACTTTCATTCAATGTGGGTGTTTTATTCCATTTTCTAACATTTGGAGAGAAAAAAGATGAAACAAAAGTGACAAAAATGTTGGACAAAGCTTCAAAAACTTGGAAAAAAACAACAACAAAAGTGACAAAAAAGTTGGAAAAAAAGAAAAAAGGAAGAGGAAACAGGAGAGGATGAAAGAGGAGAGGAAACAGGAGAGGAGGGAGGAAGAGGAAACAGGAGAGGAGGAAGAGGAAATAGGAGTGGAGGAGGGAGGAGGAGGAAACAGGATAGGATGAAAGAGGAGAGGAAACAGGAGAGGAGGAGGGAGGAAGAGGAAACAGGAGAGGAGGAAAGAGGAGGAGGAAACAGGAGAGGAGGAGGGAGGAAACAGGAGAGGGGGGAGGAGGAGGAAACAGGAGAGGAGGGAGGAAGAGGAAACAGGAGAGGAGGAAGAGGAAATAGGAGTGGAGGAGGGAGGAAGAGGAAACAGGAGAGGAGGAAAGAGGAGGAGGAAACAGGAGAGGAGGAGGGAGGAAACAGGAGAGGAGGGAGGAGGAGGAAACAGGAGAGGAGGGAGGAAGAGGAAACAGGAGAGGAGGAAGAGGAAATAGGAGTGGAGGAGGGAGGAGGAGGAAACAGGATAGGAGGAGGGAGGAAGAGGAAACAGGAGAGGAGGAAAGAGGAGGAGGAAACAGGAGAGGAGGAGGGAGGAAGCGTGCTGAGTGTCATCATTAGCATTGAGATGCCGTTGGGAGATGAGAGATGATGGCTTCTCTTTCACCTCCCTGCTGTTCTCTCCCTCCTCCCCTCTTCTTCTTTAATAATGCCGTTCTCTCTCTCTTTCTGCTGTATGGGTTATTTACTCCCTTCAGCTCTAAATAGGATAGACTTCATCAGTATTTCATAAGCTTATGTACGAAATGGGCCGTTCCTGAATACTAAAGTAATTCCAAAAGTAACCAAAGAACAGAGAGAGAGAGAGACAGCGAGAGAGAGAGAGAGAGAGGTGCTAACGTTAGATAAAACAAAGTGGTGGAGCGAGGTAGAAAGAGAGAGTGAGAGAGAGAGAGAGAGAACATGAAGACAACATGAAGACAACATGAGGGCAACATGAAGACAACATGAAGACAACATGAGGACAACGTGAAGACAACATGAGGGCAACATGAGGACAACGTGAAGACAACATGAGGGCAACATTAAGACAGCATGAAGACAACATGAGGACAACATTAAGACAGCATGAAGACAACATGAGGACAACATGAGGACAACATGAAGACAGCATGAAGACAACATGAGGACAGCATGACAACAACATGAAGACAACATTAAGATTCAACTTTATTGTCATTACACATGTACAGGTACAATGCAAAAAAATACAGTTTTAGAGAGTCTCGGAGCCACAGCTATTTAAAGAGTCGCCACAATGCCGATGCGCAGGATCGGGGGGAACTCAGGGTTCAGTGTCTTGCCCAAGGACACTTCGACATGGGACTTCAGGGCCGGGGATTGAACCACTAACCTTCTAATTAGCAGGTAACCACTCTACCGCTGACCCACAGCCGCCACAACATGAAGACAACATGAGGACAACATGAAGACAACATGAGGACAACATGGGGACAACATGGGGACAACATGAAGGCAACATGAAGACAACATGAAGACAACATGGGGACAACATGGGGACAACATGAAGGCAACATGAGGACAACATGAGGGCAACATGGGGACAACATGAAGACAACATGAGGACAACATGAGGACAACATGAGGACAACATGGGGACAACATGAAGGCAACATGGGGACAACATGAAGGCAACATGAGGACAACATGAGGGCAACATGGGGACAACATGAAGACAACATGAGGACAACATGAGGACAACATGAGGACAACATGAAGACAACATGAGTACAACATGAGGGCAACATGAAGACAACATGAAGACAACATGAGGACAACATGAGGGCAACATTAGGACAACATGAGGGCAACATGAGGACAACATGAGGACAACATGAGGACAACATGAGGGCAACATGAAGGAACATGAAGACAACATAAGGACAACATGTGGTCAACATGAGGACAACATGAGGACAACATGAAGACAACATGATGGCAACATAAGGGCAACACAAAGACAAAATGAGGACAACATGAAGACAACATGAGGACAACATGAAGACAACATGAGGACAACATGAAGACAACATGAGGACAACATGAAGACAACATGAGGACAACATGAGGGAAACATGAAGACAACATGAGGACAACACAAAGACAAAATGAGGACAACATGAAGACAACATGAGGACAACATGAAGACAACATGAGGACAACATGAAGACAACATGAGGACAACAGGAAGACAACATGAGGGCAACATGAGGACAACATGAGGGTTAAATAATAGAGGAAAGTTAAGCATTGCAGGTTTATTATTTCTCGTATTCTCCTCCTCACGTTTGGTAATTTCTTTACTCTCCTTCCTCTCCTTACTTTTTCTCTCCTTTTAACCTTTTACCTCCGTTCTCCTCTCCTCTCCTCTGGCCATTTTGCTGTCAGCCAAGAAATGTAACTGGGCTTCTTTTTCCCGTTGGCCTTTTTGCTCCGCTGCCGTTTTCCCTTCTCACTCGACAGGCGCCTCCTCACATCACCTGGCACCTCCTCGCCCGGCCTCGTCCTCCCCAGAGCGGGTCCTGACAGCTCTCCTCCTCCCGCGGTTTCCTCCGCAGAGCTGAAGCGTGACACCGAGCAGCTGCTCCGGCCAGAAACACCGGGCCACCTGACAGCCGCCCAGGCCTGGGGAACAGGAGGAGGAGGAGGAGGTAGGAGGAGGAGGAGGAGGAGGAGGAGGAGGAGGAGGAGGAGGAGGAGGAGGAGGAGGCGAGGGACAGGCCAAGAGCTGATGGACAGATCCTAGAAAAGGAGTAGAAGACACACTGTAAATAACGGCTGTGAAATCTCCAGTTATTTCCTTCAGATGTAACAGCAACATACTGGATATGATTTTACAGTAAAATGCTGTAAAGGTACATTACAACCTTGTCGCCATGACAACATCACAATAGTCTAAGTATTACTGTAGAAATCACAGTAAAAAATAGGTATAATGTCACATATATCAGGTTTATTGACCATGTACTGTATGAAAAAAACAAAAATGTCATCTTAATGATTTCTCACAACCTCATTAATAGATATTTACAAACCCTTTAGACTAGAACAGATGTGTCTCTTAGAGTAAAATTAGTACATATACAGTAAGTCTAAATTGTAAACCTTTTACGTAAATGTACAGCTAAAATCTCACAGCGTCTTACTGTTTTAATATTATACAGGGTCATACTGTAAGTAACTGTATGTAATTCCAAAAGTAACCAAAGAACAGAGAGAGAGAGAGAGAACATGAAGACAACATGAGGACAACATGGGGACAACATGAGGACAACATGGGGACAACATGAGGACAACATGGGGACAACATGAGGACAACATGAAGACAACATGAGAACAATATGAGGACAACATAAGGACAACATGAGGACAACATGAGGGCAACATGAGGACAACATGAGGACAACATGAGGGCAACATAAGGACAACATGAGGGCAACATAAGGACAACATGAAGACAACATGAGGGCAAGATGAAGACAACATGAAGACAACATGAAGACAACATGAGGACAACATAAGGACAACATGAAGACAACATGAGGGCAAGATGAAGACAACATGAAGACAACATGGGGACAACATAAGGACAACATGAGGGCAACATGAAGACAACATGAAGACAACATGAGGACAACATGAAGACAACATGAAGACAACATGAAGACAACATGAGGACAACATGAAGACAACATGAGGATAACATGAAGACAACATGAGGACAACATGAGGACAACATGAGGACAACATGAAGACAACATGAGGATAACATGAAGACAACATGAGGACAACATGAGGACAACATGAGGGCAACATGAAGACAACATGAAGACAACATGAGGACAACATGAAGACAACATGAAGACAACATGAGGACAACATGGGGACAACATGAGGGCAACATGAAGACAACATGAAGACAACATGAGGACAACATGAAGACAACATGAAGACAACATGAAGACAACATGGGGACAACATGAGGACAACATGAGGACAACATAAGGACAACATGAAGACAACATGAGGGCAAGATGAAGACAACATGAAGACAACATGAGGACCACATGAGGGCAACATGAGGACAACATGAGGACAACATGAAGACAACATGAAGACAACATGAGGACAACATGAAGACAACATGAGGACAACATGAGGGCAACATGAGGACAACATGAAGACAACATGAAGACAACATGAGGACAACATGAAGACAACATGAGGACAACATGAGGGCAACATGAGGACAACATGAAGACAACATGAAGACATCATGAGGACATCATGAATAATATTCTGGGATTCTGGGAGAAAATAATAATATTACAGCAGCATGTTGCAGGTTTTTACTGTAATTTGCAGTGCAGTGGAGTTTTAAAATACAGCATGGTTACTGTAAATAAACAGTAGTTTACTGGCAAAGCTGCTAACAGGATATTACTGTAAATTAGGGTGAAAGGTTTTACAGTGTAAGAAGGAAAAGGGGTGGTGAGTGAGTAAGGAGGGAAGTAACGAGGGAATGGAAATGAAAGGATGTATAAGTCGGGAAAGGGAGGAATGAGGATGCAGAGTCAGGGGAGTAACAGCGAGAGCAAAGGAGAGAAAACTGGATGATGTGAAGTTCATCCATCCATCCATCCAGCAAAAGAGAGGAGAGATCCAGGAAAGGAGGAGGGAAGTTCATCCATGTGGGGAGAGAGAGAGAGAGAGAGAGAGAGAGAGAGGAGGCTGGAGGACATCATCCGTCAGAATCACCCTCCCCTCCCGTCGGGTGATTGATACCAGCGCTGCCTCTGGAGGCCCGGAGGGGGAGCAGCCCACGCTCTCCTCCTCCATCCATCCATCCATCCATCCATCCATCCATCCATCCATCCATCCATCCTTCCTTCCTTCCAGCTTCTGCTCCCTCTGTCCTCCTCTCCCTCCTCCTGTTTTCTCTCCACAGCGGGGTCCTCAGCGGCCTGCCCCGGGGCCGACAGTGATGGAGAGGGGCCGCCAACATCCCAGACACCAGGGTGGATCTGCTACTGTCCGAGACTGAAGAGCATAGCATTAGCATAGCATTAGCATAGCATTAGCATAGCATAAGTACATAGCAAGTATAGACTGCACAATTAATCCCAATTGGACAATATGGGTTAGTGCAGTGGTTCTCAAACACATCACTCATACACAAATATTTAAAGTACATTATATATATATAATGTGACTACATTTTATATATATATATATATATATATATACATACACTGTATATATAATGTGACTACAGGCTACATGGCTAGCAATAAGAAATAAGGAATGTAACAGAATCCCATTTGTTATCAATGACAACATTAATAACATTAATACAACATTAATACAACATTAATAACATTAATACAACATGTTCTTTTTGTGTATTTCCTTTTCTTTGACCTGGAAAAGTCCAAGTCTGCCTCTGGCGCTCTTTCATTTTGCTCGTGATATTTCTAAGACAGGAGTACATTTGATTGAAGATCCATGTATTTTATAAAGTATTTAAAGGGCACCACAGGCAAACAAGAACAACAGAAGAACACGAGCATGCACACTGTGAACGCCACCTCCGGTTTTTCTACAATAGAAGAAGAAGAAACGCTTCTTGCTCTGCACTGGTGTTTTTTTTAAATCCCATAAAAAAACCCTAATTAATGCATTAACTTAAATGGAAGTTTGTAATTGATAATAATCCTGGGGGTGATCTTCATCCCTTTGAACAGCTCTAAGATTCAAGATTCAAGATGTTTATTTGTCATATGCACAGATTTTACACAATTCTTAAGTTGCAACGTTTCCCACAATATAAAAATGTACACACTATACACACAATATATTTAAAAGATTCAGGTATAAGATAAAATCGCATGCAGCAGCAAAACATTAAAAGCATTATAAAAAGCATATGCATTGAACAAATGCAAACATTCACAGTGTAGTGCAAACAGTGATTAGACTGCAAGTAGAAATTGTCAAAACTAAGACTCCACCTCCTCCTCCGCAGGATGAAGCGGGTTGAAGTGTGTGTGTGTGTGTGTGTGTGTGTGTACCATGTTTAACTACATTTGTGGGGACCAAAATTTGGAAATACAGTACACTTATGG
Organism: Etheostoma perlongum; assembly: GCA_026937815.1. NCBI lineage: Eukaryota > Metazoa > Chordata > Actinopteri > Perciformes > Percidae > Etheostoma > Etheostoma perlongum. Next base: position 30,489,837 of record CM049380.1, read on the forward strand.
GGTCCTGACAGCTTTGTGGGGACAAAATGCTGGTCCCCATAACGTTAAAGGGCTGTTTGAGGGTTAAGACCTGGTTTTAGGATCAGGGTTAGAATTAGGTTATGGTTAGGGTTAGGGTAAGGGTTAAGACCTGGTTTTAGGATCAGGGTTAGAAATAGGTTATGGTTAGGGTTAGGGTAAGGGTTAAGGTCAGGCATTTAGATTTGATGGTTAAGGTTAGGGTAAGGGGCTAGGGAATGCATTATGTCAATGACTGGTCCCCATAAAGATAGTGAGACAAGACTGTGTGTGTGTGTTTGTGTGTGTGTGTGTGTGTGTGTGTGTGTGTGTGTGTGTGTGTTATTCCCTCCAACTGTGCATTTGCACGAACCCGAGGTCAACTTTGTTAGCTCGTGTTTAATGCCACCGACCGGCGCTCCGCCTCCACTTCGCCGCCGTAAAAAAAAAACCTGCTATTGTTTGTCATTTCATTGGGAGGAAGGCAAGGGGGGGCGAGGGGGGGACATAACTGCAGGCGCTGTGTGAAATGTTAAAATGGAGATTAGCCCGGCCACCGCAGATCTCGCTTATAATGATCAAACATCACGCCTTGCATTTCAATGGGAACACTTGTGGCTGGGAGAGCTCTGATAAGGTCCGGGTTTAATCCACACATGCAACATTCACAGAGAAGAAAGGAAGGATATGCTTTTAGAGAGAGAAAGAGAGAGAGAGAAAGAGAGAGAGACACACAGCAGGCGGGGGTCACGCAGCTCAGTGTCCTCTGACAGAAATCCACTCACACTCATCTAGAGCTTTTGGAGTTGCTGGTGTTTTTCGGTCATTTTAGGCCGGCACACAGCACGAAAACTACAGCCTCCACTTCAACCGCTTTATAACCAGACATCACGACTCAATAAAGAGGCAGAAGAAGGAAAAAAGGTATTCATGATACACTCTGAGAAATAAATCCGTAAAATAACACAAAAAAACGTTCTGGCAGCTCATCGACCAAATAATTAAAAACTAAAATTGAAGAAATAATTGCAGCTGAAGTAAAAACTCAGAACATTTTCTGTTATTTTAAATGTTATTTCACATTCTCTCAGATTAAGCTGCCGCATGAAGTCATTTTGACGCTTGTTTCAACGCTTCTTATTTACTTTTTGGTGCTTTTTTACACATTTTCAACGCTTTTTGGTCCACTTTTGAAGCTTTTTTGAGGTTTTGGACGCTCCCTTATCCAGGAACCTCCTGGGGAAATGCAGACGGGTAAATGGCCTCCATGGCCGCCAAAACAGATAAAGGTCCCATAATGCAATCTGAAATATAAATAAACACAAATACAACTGTGGATCACTTTCTATGGACAATTTCTCTTAGAAAACATACAGTCATACAACTGTTAATTAACAGAAATTTCTTAGAGTGACCGAAAAACACCAGCAACTGTTTTAGGCAGGCACACAGCACGAAGACTACAGCCTCCACTTCAACTGCTTTAGACAAGACATCACGACTCAATAAAGAAGCAGAAGAAGGAAAAAAGGTATTCATAATAGATATAACAAGATCATTATACCCAACATATTTACTATCCTTTTTGAGGCTGTAAACATAATAATGGGCGTACAGTAGCATTGGTTTGTGTTGTCCTCACGGGTCGAAAACTGACAAAAATTTGACATTTTCATCCCTTTTTCAGACTTTTTTTTTAGTTTTCACTAACACCACCTTACTAGTTTTACTAATTTTTGGAATTCATGGTCAATAACCCTCATTTATATATAGAATTATACCAAATATTTGAGTTAAAAAAGCAGAAATTATGATTTATTTGTACTAATAGTGAAGATTAGAGGAATTAAAGTGATCAATGGTATTTGCAAAGAGCGTTGGAATGAATCCAATCCATCTTTTGTGGTAATTTGGTTAAAAAGAAAATCATATTTCAGATATGGGCAGTTGTACCTCAGTGGTAGAGCGGCCGCCAATCTGAAGGTTGGCGGTTCGATCCCTGGCCCTGCAGCCCCATGTCAAACTGTCCTTGGGCAAGACACTGAACCCCAAGTTGCCCCATGCTGTGCCATCGGTTTGAGTTGCTTTGAGTAGTTGTTAAGACTAGAAAAGCGTTATATAAGAACAATCGATTTACAGTCCATAAGGACATTTTTAACAGGGGTCAAATTTGAGCCGAGGACCACAGAAGGATCCATTTTGCCCGTCGCCATCTTGGTATTCTGAAGCCAGAAATGACCATATTTGGACAGATATTGCAAAAATCATGTAGCCGAGCTCCTAAAGCATCCACTGCTTTATCGTCAATTTTTTTAAATAAATGGGACCATCATAATTCACGAAATGCTAAATTATGCGAATTACGCTGTATTAAAGAAGACCTGAATCTAGCGATTGAGACCATAAAGTCATTATGAAAATGTTGACTGAGGTAATAAATCAAGTGGACTCATTTTCTCATAGAATCAGACTTCTGTTGGGGGGGCCAGTGGAGTCGCCCCCTGCTGGAAGGTAGAGAGAATGCAGCTTTAAGGAGATTCGGCATTGCCTTCTTTTCTTTCTTTGAACTTTTCAGACCCAGAAGTAGCCGATTGGTACGCTGAAAAGCATCACCTGTGTTTTACAAATTATAGATCTACAACTGCTCTAATCAGAAGCCTAAATCAAAAGTCACGCAACTGGTAAGAGAGCATTGCAAAAGATATACACACAAACACACACAAGCAGCAAAATGTTGAAGCAGAGACAGTTTGCACATGTTTTGCACTCATGCAATGCTGTTCAGGTGTCAGGGATTTTAATGACTGCAGCAGCCAGTAGGTTTGTTGTTGTTCTCACCGCTGACAGCCATCTGCAAAGTCCTCTACAGTCACTCGCAACTCCAACTTCTACATGTTTTCATTGGCGGTGTATGCATTGCAGACAGACCCTCCAGCTCTCCGTCAGTTTTGTTTCAGCAAGAGAAGTTGCTGTTTCCCAGAGGCTGAGGAGAGTTGTTCCTTCTCTATTTTTGGGAGGCAAGAGGGAAATCAAAATCTCCGGAGAGCAAAAGTGAAGCTAGAAATCTGAGTGTAATCATAGACAGTGCTCTAAATTTCCCTGAATGGATTACATTCACTGGCTGTGACTTTGACTGCCGTTCATGTCCTGAGTATTTATACACTGAACAAAATTATAAATGCTAAACTTTTGTTGTTGCCTATAGACTTTGCCTATTTACACAAAAGGCTTATTTTTCTCAATTATTGTTCACAAATCTGTCAAAATCTGTGTTTGTGAGCACTTCTACTTTGCCGAGATAATCCATCCACCTCACTGGTGTGGCATAGCGAGATGCTGATTAGATGCATGATTATTGCACAGGTGTGGCTTAGGCTGGCCACAATGAAAGGCCACTCTAAAATGAGCAGTTTTACTGTATTGGGGCGGGGGTCCCATGGGGGGGTGGTCCAAAAACCAGTCAGTACCTGGCTTTAGGGTTAGGGTTAGGGTTTATCCGTGAAGATAACACATCTCCAGAGGGTTGCAGGGATACAGCTGCGGCCAGAAGTTACACAAAATCTCACAACACCTAGGTGTATATAACAATAGTATTTTAGTAATTTCCCCCAAAACGTGTTGGTTCCTCAGGCGTGTTTTAAATTCAAACATTGTTCTTTTTCCTTATCTTGACTAGTCTTTTTGGTGCCTACACTTGACCCTCCTGTTGTCCTCGAGTCAAATTTGACGCCTTTAAAAAATGTCTTTGTCTGAAATATGAGTTTCTTTTTAACCAAATTACCACAAAAAAATGGATTGGATGGATTCCTTCCAACGCTCTTTGCAAATACAACTGATCACTTTGACTCCTCTGATCTTAACTATCAGTCAAAATAATTCATAATTTCTGCTTTTTTAACTCAAATATTAGGTATGATTCTATATAAATGAGGGTAATTGAACACGGATAACAAAAAGTAGTAAAACTAGTAATGTGGTGTTAGTGAAAACTCAAAAAAAAGTCTGAAAAAAGGGACGAAAATGTCAAATTTGGACAACACAAGGGTAAACTGCCGGCGCCGTCTCCCATCTATAGCCTCAACCCCTCCGATTGCATTACCGCTTCCTCATTAGCGTCGTTACAGACCGGTGTGTCGGAGGAAGCAGCAGTAGCTTTTTTTCTTCTCTTCCTCCGTGTGTGTGTTCACTTCTCGAACATCTCCTCCCTCCATACATCACCTCCCACCCGCCGCCTGCCTGACAGCCTGCCTAATACCAATTACACAAAACTCTCTCTGTCCCCCCGGCTCTCTATCTCTTTCTGCCAAAAATATATTTCCCGACCACATAACACCACTCTCTTCCTCCTTTCTCATCCACAACTCGGGCCGGTGTGTGAAGCAGGCTGAAAGAGGCTTTCAGTGCCACTTTCTGCAGATATCTCGGCTCTCGAGTGTTTCTGAAGAAAAGTCCGACTCCCATTGCAAAGGGAAATTTTCGAGACACTATAAGCCTAAATTTCAAATAGAAGTTTTACAACCTTATCTGAAATTCTCTTGGAATTCCCAAAGACCTCAAGTGCAGAATCTCCTCTATTTTTATTTATTTAATTTTTTTTAGAGATAATTTTTTGGGCATTTTTAGGCCTTTATTGACAGGACAGCTGAATAAATGAAAGGGGAGAGCATCTCCCTCATGAACTGCACAATGGTCCACTAATACTGTATCTGAAGTCTCTTTATATAGACCTTAGTGGTCCCTAATACTGTATTTGAAGTCTCTTTTATATAGACCTTAGTGGTCCCTAATACTGTATCTGAAGTATCTTTTATATAGACCTTAGTGGTCCCTAATACTGTATCTGAAGTCTCTTTATATAGACCTTAGTGGTCCCTAATACTGTATTTGAAGTCTCTTTTATATAGACCTTAGTGGTCCCCTAATACTGTATCTGAAGTCTCTTTTATATAGACCTTATATGTCATATTTCTAATTGTATTAGATGGGATGTAAGTCAAATCAATATTATTTATAGTATCAATTCATAACGGGAGTTATCTCAAGACCCTTTACAGATAGAGCAGGTCTAGACCTCTCTATAATTTACAGATAGAGCAGGTCTAGACCGCTCTATAATTTACAGATAGAGCAGGTCTAGACCTCTCTATAATTTACAGATATAGACCTTATATTTCAGATAGAGCAGGTCTTTCTATAATTTACAGATAGAGCAGGATGCTCTATAAAATTTACAGATAGAGCAGGTCTAGACTTCTCTATAATTTACAGATAGAGCAGACCGCTCTATAATTTACAGATAGAGCAGGTCTAGACCTCTCTATAATTTACAGATAGAGCAGGTCTAGACCGCTCTATAATTTACAGATAGAGCAGGTCTAGACCTCTCTATAATTTACAGATAGAGAGGTCACCACTCTATAATTTACAGATAGAGCAGGTCTAGACCCGCTCTATAATTTACAGATAGAGCAGGTCTAGACCGCTCTATAATTTACAGATAGAGCAGGTCTAGACCACTCTATAATTTACAGATAGAACAGGTCTAGACCGCTCTATAATTTACAGATAGAACAGGTCTAGACCTCTCTATAATTTACAGATAGAGCAGGTCTAGACCACTCTATAATTTACAGATAGAGCAGGTCTAGACCCGCTCTATAATTTACAGATAGAGCAGGTCTAGACCGCTCTATAATTTACAGATAGAGCAGGTCTAGACCCGCTCTATAATTTACAGATAGAGCAGGTCTAGACCACTCTATAATTTACAGATAGAGCAGGTCTAGACCTCTCTATAATTTACAGATAGAGCAAGTCTAGACCGCTCTATAATTTACAGATAGAGCAGGTCTAGACCTCTCTATAATTTACAGATAGAGCAGGTCTAGACCACTCTATAATTTACAGATAGAGCAGGTCTAGACCCGCTCTATAATTTACAGATAGAGCAGGTCTAGACCGCTCTATAATTTACAGATAGAGCAGGTCTAGACCACTCTATAATTTACAGATAGAGCAGGTCTAGACCTCTCTATAATTTACAGATAGAGCAAGTCTAGACCGCTCTATAATTTACAGATAGAGCAGGTCTAGACCTCTCTATAATTTACAGATAGAGCAGGTCTAGACCGCTCTATAATTTACAGGTAGAGCAGGTCTAGACCTCTCTATAATTTACAGATAGAGCAAGTCTAGACCGCTCTATAATTTACAGATAGAGCAGGTCTAGACCTCTCTATAATTTACAGATAGAGCAGGTCTAGACCGCTCTATAATTTACAGATAGAGCAGGTCTAGACCGCTCTATAATTTACAGATAGAGCAGGTCTAGACTGCTCTATAATTTACAGGTAGAGCAGGTCTATACCGTTATTACACATTCATCTTAACGTGCCCTTATCACCTTGAAATGACTGCGTCTCCATATTTGATTTCCTTCGTCTGACTCTAATTTCTCCTTTATTCTCCACTGCTGCTCCGACCAGCAATCAATACAGTTTCATCTTACATTATTATATTATCATCATCTGCGTCTCCTTCCTTCCTGCTTCAATTTAGGTTTGCTTTACATCTCTGCTTCCACATAAACCACAGAGAGAGAGAGAGAGAGAGAGAGAGGAGAGAGAGAGAGAGAGAGGGAGGTAGAAAAAGAGGGAGAGGGAGGGAGAGTCCAAGGAAAGAATGTAGAAGATAAGAGGGGGGAAAGGCAAGGTAAAGATGGAAGGAAGGTGAAATAAAAGGGAGCAAGTAAAGAAAGAAAGAAGTTTGAAGGAGAAGAGGAAGATAGGAAAGGAGGATGAGACAGAGAGGGGAAAGGAGAAAAATGAGGGAGAAAGCAAAGACTGGAGAATTTGGAAGGGGTGATTAGGATGGAACAGAGGAGAGTGAAGGAAACCAGAAGAAAGGAGGACAAAAAGAAGAAGAGAGAGAAGACGCAAGAAGGAGAACAAATAAAGGAAAAAGAGGAAGGAAAGGGGGAATCGGGGTAGGAAGGAAGTTAGGAAGCAAAGAGGATTCAAGATGATTTCTCTCAGGAGGCAAGGAGCATGTTCTGGAGAAGAGGAAGAAGGATAAGGGAGGACACAAAGATATGACTGAGGAATGGAGGGATTCAGATGAAGAAAGAAAGACGTTCGGAGAGGAAAAGAGGAAGATAGGAAAGGAGGATGAGACAGAAGACAGAAAGCAAAGACTGGAGGAAAGGAGGAAAGAGACAACAACAGAAGAAAAAGAGAAAGGAATTCAGATGAGGAAAGAAAGACGTTTGGAGAGGAAAAGAGGAAGATAGGAAAGGAGGATGAGACAGAAGACAGAAAGCAAAGACTGGAGGAAAGGAGGAATGAAGCAAGAGAACAAAAGAAGAAAAAGAGGAAGAAAAGAATGACTGAGGAATGGAGGGATTCAGATGAGGAAAGAAAGACGTTTGGAGAGGAAAAGAGGAAGATAGGAAAGGAGGATGAGACAGGGAGGCAAAAGGAGGAAAACGAGGAAGAAAGCAAAGACTGGAGGAAAGGAGGAAAGAGGCAAGAGAACAAAAGAAGAAAAAGAGGAAGGAAAGAAGGACTGAGGAATGGAGGGATTCAGATGAGGAAAGAAAGACATTCGGAGAGGAAAAGAGGAAGATAGGAAAGGAGGATGAGACAGAAGACAGAAAGCAAAGACTGGAGGGAAGGAGGAATGAGACAAGAGAACAAAAGAAGAAGGAAAAAAAAAGGAATCGGGGTATAGGAACGAAGGAAGGAAGGGATGGACAAAAAGGAGGATTCAACATGAGAGAAAGTGTGAAAAACAGGGGCGGAATAGCGACAGACAAACAGCCTTAAATGAGAAGGAGGAGAGGAGAAATGAGGCGAAGTGATGAAACCTTTGGGGACCAGAAGGCAGCGTGAGAAGCAACCAGCTGCAACGATGTCATCTTCTCCAAAAACAAAGTTCTCGTTGTTGTTCCCAGAGAAACCGCGTGGCGATGAATTTAATCATCCTGCCCCGAAGGTCTCGGAGTAGAGTCGCTGCTCCTTCACGTCTAAAGGAGCCAGTTGAGGTGGTTGGGGGGGTCCCTAGGGAGGTGGTCCAGGCACGTCCAGCTGGGAGGAGGCCTCGGGGGAAAACCCAGGACTAGGTGGAGGGACGTCCAGCTGGGAGGAGGCCTCGGGGAAGACCCAGGACTAGGTGGAGGGACGTCCAGCTGGGAGGAGGCCTCGGGGAAGACCCAGGACTAGGTGGAGGGACGTCCAGCTGGCCTCGGGGAGACCTCGGGGAAGACCCAGGACTAGGTGGAGGGACGACCCAGCTGGGAGGAGGCCTCGGGGGAAAACCCAGGACTAGGTGGAGGGACGTCCAGCTGGGAGGAGGCCTCGGGGAAGACCCAGGACTAGGTGGAGGGATTATATCTCCAACCTCGCTTCGGGACGCCACACACTGCAACTCGAGTCCAATAACGGGCGAGGAAGCCGAGGCGACGTGTTAACGGCTCCTTAAGAACATCAGGAGAAGACTGCAGAGGCCGCTCCGGGGGCTCGTTGGATGCTTTTATATAGGCCTACTTGGTCCCCTAATACTGTATCTGAAGTCTCTTTATATAGACCTTAGTGGTCCCTAATACTGTATCTGAAGTCTCTTTATATAGACCTTAGTGGTCCCTAATACTGTATCTGAAGTCTCTTTATATAGACCTTAGTGGTCCCTAATACTGTATCTGAAGTCTCTTTTATATAGACCTTAGTGGTCCCTAATACTGTATCTGAAGTCTCTTTTATATAGACCTTAGTGGTCCCTAATACTGTATCTGAAGTCTCTTTTATATAGACCTTAGTGGTCCCCTAATACTGTATCTGAAGTCTCTTTTATATAGACCTTAGTGGTCCCCTAATACTGTATCTGAAGTCTCTTTTATATAGACCTTAGTGGTCCCTAATACTGTATTTACACCTTTTTCTTTTCTTATTCCTTAGGCATGATAACACATTCGAGTAATTTATTTTCTCATTTCACCTGCTAAGAGTTCCTGTTTTGCTTACTGAACTTATCAGCATGATGAGTAACAATATAGGAAGTGGTAGGTTGGCAGTAGCAATTGAGCTGACTTACTTGATGTTCGAGCCGATGAAACCTGTGAAATATTTGGGAAAAGGTGTTGTCAGCTGAAAGAAAATACCCATGAACCAGAGAAATTAAAGGTTCCCTAAGCAATTTCAGTTTCTTAGGCTACATTTTCACTGCTAGCTGCTTGTCCCCTGAACACACTGTAAAAACATCCCTGAACATCTGTAGCTGCCTGTAGCAGTCCCCTGAACATGCAGCTATAGTGAGATGTTTTTACAGTGTGTTCAGGGGACAGGCAGCTAGCAGATAGTGAGGAGATGTTTTTACAGTGTGTTCAGGGGACAGGCAGCTAGCAGATAGCGAGGAGATGTTTTTTACAATGTGTTCAGGGGACAGGCAGCTAGCAGACAGTGAGATGTTTTTACAGTGTGTTCAGGGGACAGGCAGCTAGCAGATAGCGATGAGATGTTTTTTACAATGTGTTCAGGGGACAGGCAGCTAGCAAACAGTGAGGAGATGTTTTTACAGTGTGTTCAGGGACAGGCAGGCAGCAGATAGCAGATGTTTTAGTGAGGCAGATAGTGAGGAGATGTTTTTACAGTGTGTTCAGGGGACACAGGCAGCTATGTGTTCAGGGGACAGATAGACAGTGAGATGTTTTTACAGTGTGTTCAGGGGACAGGCAGATAGCAGATAGCGAGGAGATGTTTTTACAATGTGTTCAGGGGACAGGCAGCTAGCAGACAGTGAGGGACAGTGTTCAGGGGACAGGCAGATACCAGATAGCGAGGAGATGTTTTTTTACAGTGTGTTCAGGGACAGGCAGCTAGCAGACAGTGAGGAGATGTTTTTACAGTGTGTTCAGGGGACAGGCAGCTAGCAGACAGTGAGATGTTTTTTACAGTGTGTTCAGGAGACAGGCAGATAGCAGATAGTGAGATGTTTTTACAGTGTGTTCAGGGGACAGGCAGCTAGCAGATAGCGAGGAGATGTTTTTTACAGTGTGTTCAGGGGACAGGCAGCTAGCAGATAGTGAGGAGATGTTTGCGAGGAGATGTTTTTTACAGTGTGTCAGGGGACAAGCAAATAGTGAGGAGATGTTTGCTGTATGTGACAACAAATGTTGTAGCATAAAAACCGTGTAACATCAAAAACTGTCCACTTTTCCAGACTGTAAGACAAACAAAGACAGAGTGACAGTCGCCATCTTTCTTTGACTGAATGCATTTTATTGTAAAGCTATAAGGAAGGAGTAATTACAAGATATCATTTCTTTGATTTGCTCAGCAAAAATAAAAGACCACAATTCAGTTTTTTTAAATTCAAACATGCGGATCAAAAGAGAAACAGATGAGGCTGAAACAATCACATCACCCAACTTCCTTAATTAATTAAAAGACCAAAAAAAAACAAAAAAAAAAAACAACAACACCAAAGAAACCAAAGAAACCTTTGTCTTCGGACTTAGCCTTGACAAAAAGCGAGAGAACGGAAAGTAAAGTGGTAAAGCCGATGGGACGCGGTCGTCCTCCGCTCTAAGCCTGATTCATCACTCCTACATTTAACAGAGCCTACAGCACTTTAGACAATATAATCCTACTGGTTCAGGGTCAGATTTCCTTCACGTTGTTTGAATATATATACTTCTCATCTTCATTTTTTTTTTTAAAAACCTACACTTGCATGTACATAAAACTGTACAAAAAACAAGGCATCACTAGCATTGTTCCTATATAAATATAACCAACCAACAATTAGGCCACAAACGTGGACTTTTCATAAAGACATAAGTGATACGGCAGCTCTGTCTTGCTGTTTTCTTCTCCTAGTTAACAAAAAAAAGCAACCTCAACAATATTTCATACTCCATCCTTAATGTACGGAGGCTCGGAGCCGACATTTACATCTCTTTTTATAGCTCTGTTATCTCCAAAAACACGGAAAACTAACTCAATACGAAGTTTTTTTTACTTTGCAATCATAAATCAATTATTCTTGGACACTTGGACACCATATCTCTAGGATAATTATTTATTAGTCATTATTTCCGCTAACAATTACAAGTTTTTTTAAATGATGACCTGTACTTTTACTGATGAATATTTCATCTGTTGTGCTGATATTTTTGTTTTTAAACTGTTGCTGTGAGAGAATTTGTTTAATGTCATTAACCTCAAACTGATCCAATGAATTAAATTGATTAACCTGTTTAATTTTGCAAAGTTCACAGTTTTTAATATATCTGCTTCTGATACTCTTGTAGCTACGTAACATTCGTTTTTGCGGAGCTCTTCTTTTCTCTTATTTTTACAAATCTTGTCAAAACATTTCAAAACATCGTCTCACGAGATTTGTGATAATATATTTACTCGATATAACAAATCAAGCAGCATTAGTTTTATTATCTTAAGATAACGGCATCATTTTCATTAAAAAGTGGTTGTGACTTTATAGTAAGTTAGGAATTATGCTCATGTTATTTTTAAGGCTAGTCGTCTCATATCCTGAGGGCGTACTCACTCTTGGCCCGGTGGCCTCTAACCGCGCCCTCCCAACCCCCCAGCCGACCTGCAAGAACACATTCAGGGCCGAGCATGCTCACGTCATTACATTGCAGGACTCGCAGACTACATTTCCTGTTCATCTGTAAGGTAAGAACGACACTTTAGCTACCACATTGATGCATACAGTGCCCAAGTCCAACCGTACAGGGCCCAGTCCAACCAGAGTCAAGCTGTACAGTGCCCAGTCCAACCAGAGTCCAGCTATACAGTGCCCAGTCCAACCAGAGTCCAACCGTACAGTGCCCAGTCCAACCAGAGTCCAACCGTACAGTGCCCAGTCCAACCAGAGTCCAACCGTACAGTGCCCAGTCCAACCAGAGTCCAGCTGTACAGTGCCCAGTCCAACCAGAGTCCAACCAGAGTCCAGCTGTACAGTGCCCAGTCCAACCAGAGTCCAACCGTACAGTGCCCAGTCCAACCAGAGTCCAGCTGTACAGTGCCCAGTCCAACCAGAGTTCAACCGTACAGTGCCCAGTCCAACCAGAGTCCAGCTGTACAGTGCCCAGTCCAACTGTCCCGATCCCAAGTCCAACTGTACAGTTCCCAGTCCAACTGTACCGTGCCCAAGTCCAACAGTACAGTGCCCGAGTCCAACCCTACAGTGCCCAGTCCAACTGTACAGTGCCCAGTCCAACCAGAGTCCAGCTGTACAGTGCCCAGTCCAACCAGAGTCCAGCTGTACAGTGCCCAGTCCAACTATACAGTTCCCAGTCCAACTGTACAGTTCCCAGTCCAACTGTACAGTTCCCAGTCCAACTGTACAGTGCCCAAGTCCAACCGTCTCGCGCCCGAGTCCAACCATCCCACAGATTGACGTTTTCGATTGGTAAGCGCCAGATTTACTGAGTAATACTTACTGGGCAGTGCCTCCGCAGCTAGCTCTGCTTATTAGAGCAGATTTCCAGTCTCAAGTGTGAGTACGCCCTGAGAAATTGAACCATAATCTCGTGATTGAAATAAGTCATGAGCACAATCTACGTAACCAGCCTTAAATGACCCTTAGCGTTCGTGGCCGCTCTCAGCTTCCAAACCTTTAGCCTGAGAGGCCTGACTTCGTGTTTGAACAAATGAAACAATGCCACAGTCAGACTGTGGGGTTTGTGTCAGGTTCTTTGGAGAATCCGGTTTCCCCGATGGAGTAAAAAAACAAAACAAACAGAAAACACAGAGTCTGCCCGCTCAGAAAACATCATTTACACCGCCGTGTCTGGTAAGAAACAGCCACGACCATTTATATTCATACAATATGTCTATAGCAGTGTTGATTTCATAACATTGATAAAAACAACTGCGACAACAACAAAAATGTATAATATTTATAAAGTTGGCTTGCTTCATGCTCAGCTGGAGCCTCGTTCTCAGACTCCAGCCTCAGTATAATACACAACTAAAAAAAACAAGAAACCACTCCGAACTTTATCACATGAGTTTATGAAGAACAAGTCTGCGGCTCTCATGTCGTCACTTGCTTTTCTACTTTAATTAAAGTAAATTAAAGTCACAGAATGAATGGACGGGGAGAGATTTCAAAGTAAAACAGCTTGATTATTTGATTATATTTCGCCATGACGAAGCGTTACTTGATTCCTACACACAATTTGTAAAGTAATCATGTTGCTGTCCTGAACTTTTTGCACAAATTTACTAAATAAAATGTCCTTTTTTCGAGAGGAACAAGCACTCAGATGAAGAAAAGTCTGTATGACTGCATCTGTTTGAAGCCATTAGTTGTTTGAAAGTGGCTTTAAAGTGAATTTGAGTTGCCTTCAGAAGGGAGAAGACTCAATCTTTGCAGTGCCGTGTTAAAAAAAAGTCTTTATGGATTGTTTAAAAAAAACACATCACACATCAACACAAGTTTAGTTGCAGTAAATGAAGGATTGTTCAGTTTTCATTGTTCGGCTTGGATGTCATTTTGCCCAAAGCTGTGTCTTATTTCTTCAAAACAAATAATCATCAATGCAAACGTCCCAAACATAATAGCAATGATCACATGAGAAGCACAAACTTGTTCCAGACTAAATATAAGTGGACAGAGGGAAAAGAGAAACGTTGATTTCACTCCAGTTATATAATGTCACTCACAGAGTCGGACTGAGGAGAAGAGTCGAGTATTTAAACAAAATGTAGCTTTCAGACTCCGAAAAACCGAAAAACATTCATGTTTTACTGCCAGATCCCACCGCACGGCTGAACTCACACGCTACAACAGCATGATTCATAAAAGGAGTTTTCATACCCGGATCAGTGCGTACGCAAAATAATTCAAAAGTGGTAAAAGTACGAAAAACATGGAGGCTGCGTCTCAAATTGTGCTCGCTCAAAAAAAATATATAAAAAATAAAAAAGTTAGTTATTATTTAACACTCATGTTGTCCTTGGGTCACATTTGACCCGCTTTCAGATAATTGTTGTTTTTTGTCACAAATAATTGGCCTTCTAAATAAGCGTTACATTAAAAAATATCAAAAAAAAGCACCCACAACATTGAAAAAGTGACAAAAATGTTGGAAAAAGCGATAATGATGTTGGAAAAGTGACCAAAACAGGTTTTTTTTTTCATGGATGACGGGAAGACAACACAAGGGTTAACTTATGTTGGATTTTGAAATACTCGTTGTAATTTAGTTATTTATATTTATTTTAAAATTGACACAGATGTTTTGTGACTGTGGGGAAGACATACTATGTGGACTGTACTTTTATTTCTTTCAAATTTTTACCAATAAAAACTTCACTACAACTTTTGTAACAGTTTTTGTGTTGTTGTGTAAAATATAGCCGTTCCATGAGATTTGATTTGGTTTTA